>JAVQJF010115014.1:0-31383 GCA_036023855.1 Gadopsis marmoratus
CCTGCAGACCTGTCTCTGGCCACACTCCATCACATCTGGCCACACTCCATCACATGTAGGTGTATCCTGCAGACCTGTCTCTGGCCACACTCCATCACATGTAGGCGCACAAAGACTCCGAGGGCATCATCAGTGCCTTCCATGGCAGAGTAAACGGTTACGTTGTCTGCAAGTGATTTTTGTGGAGGCACAGAACTAGCTGAGCATCGTGACCAGACTGTGTGCTGCCTTGACCTGATTGCACATCCATCTTAGCAAACTGGAGGTTGCAGCCGCTGCGAGAACGAAAATCTGGGACAGCCCAGGTCAACCTATAAAAGGTGACCATGTGACACATTTCCTCCATAGTTTCGTGTTTCTATTCATGTGCAAGTAGGACACCTGTAAGACGCACAGACGTCTGTTTAGGGGCAACAGATGTCAATATGTTAGATATCAGTAGGTACTTGTTACTGGCTCAAATGTCTCTCTTGTTTGCTGTATAAGTTGACACATTTGTACAAATGGTACTTTGTTCTGGGTATTTTAACCAGTATTTTTATTATTTTGTTTTTTTTAAAATGCAGTATGCATCCACATTCTATACACAGTATTTATTTTTGTTTGTATTCAGGTGTGAAAAGTCAGTGTCATGACTGGAGCTGAGACTGAGGATGATATTCCATTAGGCGAAAGGAAGACCGTCACCGATTTCTGCTATCTCCTGGACAAGTCCAAGCAACTCTTCAATGGGCTACGGTCGGTTTTGACTTGCAGTTTGTAATCATGCATTTTCATCCAGTGGCTAGTTGTGGGAAATAGATGCAATGCAACACGTGAATCCCTAGGAAGTATGGGGGGGGTGTGTGTGTGTGTGTGTGTGTATAGCAACCTTAAGTTCCCTTAAAAAATGGACCCGACAAAGTGCATTGGAAACAGACTTGGTGAATAAATCATGACCTGCATGAAGCACGTGACTCAAACATCCCTCAGAATTGCAGTGGAGAGATGGTAAATAGCGGCAGTGTAAAACCTGAGCGCTGTGGAGCGATGAGAAGGCTGTAACCTTCCTTGCGTTAATACATGAAACAAACATATTCCCACCGTGTGTTCCATGTGGTTTTATCACCGTTTGAGCTTTGACTGCAGCGTCGTTTTTTATGACGTCACATCGTCGTGTCGGCTTCCTCTGCGGTGGTTTAATGGGACCGAGTGGAGAATTATCACCACCAGCTGTTTCTCTCCACGAACCAATGAACTCGTGTTCACATAACAGTAATGGCTGGAAACACGCCTTCATTCGCAGTTTCTTTTGCCAATATTCTGGAAAATCTGTCAAACTTTGCACTACGTTTGGATGGAAACTGTTTCTAAATAACCTCAAAGAAGCTAGTTAGACATTTCTGTACTGCTATTTTTTGATACTGTTATCAGCAGACGCAAACAGATATCTGTACATATATATATATATATATATATATATATATATAATTAAAAGAACACATCAGATCTCAATGGGGAAGAAATCCTGCTGATATCTATACTGGTATGGACTGAGTAATGTGCTTAAAAAGTGTTCCTTTAACTTTTTTGAGCAGTGTTCTTTCCTGCTCTATGTGCTGTGCGAGGCGTGTATTTATGGCGTCTATGGCTCAAGTCAGTTCAGACATGCACAGTTGAACGCTGGCGTCAACAAACCCAGAAAGAGTTTTATTTTCCAGGGTTGAAATCTGAAACTTCTAATGTGAACAGATACATTAAAATGGGTGCATTTGCCTGTCAGTGATGTGTTGAATTTTTAATTTGAACAATTGAAATTCCAGTTAATCTACCATAAACTTGCTGTGATCGTCCAGAATTTCAATCCGTCAGTGTTGTCTTGCATGCTGAGCGAGCAGCAGGTTTTGAGGGTGTGATTAGAGAGCGGAGGACAGACACCTTTTCTCTGGTAAGCCGGTGTGGCTCCGTGTTCTATTGCAGCTTTAGGAAAACTCAAATTTTTAAAGTCCATTGTTTTTCATCAGTTAAAGGCCTGAGATTACTCCAAATGCTCAATTTTTCTGCGGACACTTCCAGCACAGAAATCAAACCTGGAATGCAGCTAAGAAAATGTCCCTCCCTGGAGCTAATGGTTTTTATGTCACCTGGCGCCTTTTAGAATAAATAACGAGTTTGATTCCAACTCAAATCTGTATCAGTGTTCTTATGCACCGTGGTTTTTAAAAGGGTTCCCTGGCTGCTCCTACCAGAATGTAATTTAAATCCAAGCCAAGATCGAGCGCTCAGATTGACTCTTAAATAACTGACACTTTGAATTATTCAGTATTCTGGCTGTTTTTGTTGTGATATTGTTACAGTGGATATCGCAATAAGCTCAGAACGACTGTCGAGTCCAAACAGACACACTGGCCATCTGGAGAAGCAGGAGCCAGTGAACCCGTCGTCCTGCTTGTCGCACCACCAGATAACGCTGACGGAGAGAAGGAAGCAGGCCAGGCGCTCGAGCTGCACTGATGGATGGCTTCATAAAATGATTCATTGATTTAGATTTATAAATCACTCCCTGTTTTTACCCCGACACTCTGATTTTGTTACACCCTGTTTGTGATCTGAGCTGAGTGACACACGGAGTCTGGTGTATTAGTCAGAAGTGATGTGTTTGAATGACTCAATCATCAGCTCAAAGCACCCGTTTTAAAGGGCTCACAAATTCAGACCCTTGTGAAATTACTGAAATAGTGAAATGCCGTTTGTGACGTCTTTTTCTTATGTAATTTGGTCATTCATAAGTACCTACACTTTCTTACGCTGATCACTGGGCTAACATTGGAACTCAGGACTTTACAGCAAATCAACACTGTACGTTCAGCCTTTCATGTAAAATCCAGCTGGCTGTTGCATCTTAACCTGTGGTCTCCTTAAAATGTGACAGAAATACATACAACATGAAAACCATCTCTTCACCAATAGATTATTCAGTTAGACAGGTTGCCAGCTGAGGTCTTGTTCTGAAGTACATTAATGCCATGAATTGATGTAAAGAAATAGAGCGATTGATTGTATTGAAGTTTAATGACATAAGAATTGGTATAATGTTTGTGTGTGTGGTACAGCGTTTTTACCACTCTGAGCATTTCAGCATCAACCAGGATAAAGCTGTCCAGCAGGGCTTCACACTTTATGCTGGATGTGTTTTCAGTTGTGTTGACACTGTGTAGCTGACGGATCCTAGACCCCAGTTGGCTGTCTTCTCTTTGAAGTATTTCATCACATTCATCACATTTAGAAGCAATAAGGTGGTTTGTGTGGTCTGTAGTGGGGTTAATGAGTAACAAGTGCTATGAGATAGCTTTGTTATGTTCTGGAGCTATACGACTAAAATTGAATTATACTCAAAAGAAGAAAAAGCTCCACGGTCGTCATCTCGACCCTGCAGAGTGTCGGTCAGTATTGTAGCTGGTCCCCCACCTTTCCTACCTTCTCTACAGGAATGGGAGGACACATTATTTGCAGGAGAGGCTTGTTTGAGTGTTGCTGGTGCGTCCACACCAACCAGGTTCCTCTAGCTTGTTGTCTGCAGTAAGGTCATTTATAAAAAATGATTTGTTGGATAATGCCCGTACATAAAAAACAGCCATATTTAATGTTGATGGCATGTGGGCTATGTTTTTATCAGCAATTTCAGCATTTAGAATTTTGATGTTTACAACATTGTTCATGATCGTGCTGTTAGGTCTGTGTTTCAGACGAGACGGGCGTGCATTTGGTCTAATTACAATTACATTTATGCTAGAGTATCGACCCGCATTGCTGGGCTTAAAATGATCAAATTTGTTAAAATAATAAAGATTCCATTAAAATGAACAGCCATGATACATTAAGGCAACACTGTGTCTCTCAGTTTAGGTTATCCAGTCCATCCATACCTGTAGGGGAGTATTGGAGCTAGATGAAGCTGTGGGTGGGGGGGCGGTGTCCACATCCGTGTCCACAGTGGCACAGGTGAGACACTGTGGAGAATGTTTGCAGTTAATATCCGTCTTTTCTAAAATACGAGGTGTGCTCCCAAAACAGATTAAAATTGCTTATGTAAAAGGAGAGGTGTTTGAAATGGTTGCTGCTCAATCTGCTGCAGAGAGTAAAGGTTGAACCTAAAATGGAAGGAGTGAATACCTGTTTGTTGCTGATAGGCCCCAGAGCCGACGCTGAAGAACACTTAAAATGATGGCAGAACTGTATCCATTTCTTTAAATTGGATAGCACCAAAGGGTTTGAGGAGTAGTGGGAGGGAGATGGGGGGGGGACAAACCAGTCAGAAGGGAGGATGAATGGCATGATTGCACCTCTAGGCTACACCAGTTAGTCTCAGGGGTTTTAACCAGTAAATAAGTTTTTGGATGTTGGAAGCCCAGTAATAGCGCATAAAATTAGGGATCCCGTGACTGCCACAGTTATTTGGTCTCTGTAAAATATCTTTTCTGATTCTAGGACCCTTTCCCCCTCAAAATAAATGCAGTGATTGCCTGATCCAGTGCGTGGAAAAAAGATTTTATAAAGGTAGAAATAGAAGAATAGGCACAGTGGGGCAGAGTTGGCCTTAAAAGGGTAGGGTAGCGTGCAGGTAATCTTGATGTTAGGGTTGGGGGGGGGGGGAGACACCGGGTTTGATATACAGAGCAAAAGATCATCTGTATAAAGGGGATACCCAATGTTCAACACCATTGCGCATGACACCTTGAAAATGGTGTGAGGCCTTGAGCGCTACAGAGAGCTGTTCAATTGCTATGGCGAAGATTAGTGGAGATAACAGGCATCCCTGGTGTGTCCCCCTAGACAGTGGAAGGTATGGGGAACATATAGAGTTGGTAGTGACACAGACCAAATTTCCCTATTATGACAAAATTCTCATATGGACTTTTTATGGTTCTAGTGTTTGAGGAACTTTTCAATTTCAGATCTTAAAGTGGCTATAATCTATATTTTTATAAAAACAATTTATCAGATGAAAATGTGAAGACACTGATAAAGTGAAAGGGGTTGCTTGTAGTGATGAAGCTACAGAGAATTATCACCATGAATCTGCAGCTGCCCTCTGCTTCACCAAGCTTTATAGTATTTTGTTTAGCTCTCCGGGCCACAACTTTACTGTTTTGGTTTACTCTCACCAGTCTCATGGCAGGCGGCTGTTTTTAAAGAAAGCACACTCAGAGGTTAGAGACCTGGTGAACGTAGTGGAGCATTTAGGGGCTAAAGATAGATTTTTCCCTCAGGAGTTGATGGAGACCAAAAACAGAACTAATATTGGACGTAAAGGTGGACCGAGATGCCGCTCCAGATGCGCAATTTATTATCATCTTATCAACGTATCAAATTAAAAGGTGTCTTGCTTTTGCAATCAATGTTCTCAGTTTTGCAGGTATTTAAAACAATTTTTTGAGCAGCAAAAGCAAGACACCTTTTAAGTTGATACGTTGATGATTGTTTTAGTAACTATAAACTTTTCTTCCCCGTGGAACCAGAAGAATCTGTGAGCTCATGTTTTATTTGCTCCGTCATCTGCCCCCCCCCCCCCGTTCAGACAGATTTGCAGCTGACAAATCACAATGTTTATCTAATATTGAACGGGTTTGATACGATGACCGCGCAGAGGTGCGCCGTTGAGGCATTTTTGTAAACAACCAACTCTTGGAAATCGAAAATGAACTCAGAGGTTCCAGACCCAAATTGGTCTGGCGATGTCGGGATAGGCTTTTCTACTAAAACCCTAAAAAAAAAAAGAAGAATTTAACTCTGGGCACCATGAGTAAACTTTTAGAACTTTTAATATTTCACTTGACACTGAGGTACATGGTCACCAGCGGTCTTAATGCAGAGCTGTTTTAAGATAATCCCGTATTAGTCCCTCAGTGGGGAAATTGCAGATTAGGGGTAACTTTTGTCTTGTTCTGGACAGTTCTCTTGTCCATATGTCAAGAAGCATGTTACCTATTGACATTCTGAACTGGGAATTTGTTCTTGTCCATTTTGAACTTTGTAGAAGTCATTAAACTACTCCAAACTGTCTATGTAGAATATTTTACGTGATGAAGCCAAGTGATTAAAGTGCGAGTCCAAAGATTTATTTGTACCAGTGTTTAGCACAAATATCCATGAAATGTGTTTCAAAAGCATTTGCTTTTATGTACAAATGAGCTGCACAAGTGTGCTTCATGTGAAAGAACCACAGGGTCAGGTCTCTTCCTCTAGACATTTCAAAATACACACCCATTCACTGTGACCTGTATTTCCCATATATATGATTTTTCCTTTAATTGCAGTTTAAAGATGTTATGTGTGTGACCGTGTCTTTTCTCTCCTCCTCTGACCTTTGTTGTGCTCTTTGCTGCAGAGACCTTCCTCAGTATGGACACAAGCAGTGGCAGTCCTACTTTGGACGGACATTTGATGTCTACACTAAGCTGTGGAAATTCCAGCAGCAGCACAGGTTATTTCCATCTCTTATTAGTTCACGTTGTCCTCCAAGGTGAATGAGGAGTGCCGTGTGTCAGGTGTGTGGTTCAGGGTCGAATCACCAGTCAAGCAGAGAGTCGCGTTATAATTCATCAGTTAAACTCAGCAGCACGAATGAGGCAAATATATTGAATTTGGAGGATGCGATTCCTCCATGTAGTAATTTAAAACCCTAGCTGGGTTTACCGAAAAAACAGCGCTGTTAATCTTCTGTTTGCCATATTCCCATCAAATGTGATGCAAATCAGTCTAAATTGGGCCAACGTGTGGCACAGTACATGTTTCTTAGTTCATTAATGCACATGTAATAGGTGGTGACTGTCACATTGTCACATTCTGGTTGAATAATTTCACTGTCTACTGCTCGGTACTATATGTTTTCATTTATTGACAGGCAGGTTCTGGACACTCGGTATGGCTTGAAGAGATGGCAGATTGGAGAAGTTGCATCCAAAATTGGACAGCTTTACTACCACTACTAGTAAGTCAGACTACGTCTCCACCACACACATCTGTCTCACAGTAGTCAGTTTTTAAACACTTATTGATAATAGAGAGAATGTCAATCGGTGCGGCAGCCAGGGGGTGTAGGAACACAAATACTATAATTTAATAGCGTAACTGAATGATTTATTAATGTCATCCATTACTGTAAGTTATATAGGAGTAAAAACAAATATTCCAAAACATGGCACAACTAATTGAAGCAAATTGAATTTCAACAAACACTTATGTGCACTGCTGCTTCCTGTCAGAGTCAATGTGCCACTAACTGAAAGGATTTGCTCACATATTCCCGTTATCGTTGGATAGTTTTCGGTGTAGAGAGACGAGAAATATGGACAAACGTGCTGAGCTAGAGTCTAACACGCGACATCATATAAGCCATGGTCCACTGATCACCAGGACATCCCACGTGGAAAATGACTTGTGTTAAAAGTACCGTGTGATGCTGTTGACAACTATTAGCACTTTGGAACAAGATTTTGTGGCTCGTGCATGTGCACAACAACGCCCATACGTTTCACGTTATCCCACTGATTGGAAGAGCCACTCGTACAACAAACAGATTTGTTCGTATGTGGAATTCACCTAGTTTGTTGTACTTAGAATTGTCTATATAATGTATACAATGTTCTGTACAAATGACGTTTACGGTGGTCCAGACCTGTCGTACGAGTCATCTACACTTTGTCTTTCTCCACAGGCGAAAGCTCGTTTGGCCTGAGAATCATAATGCCTGAATCTTATGAATTTAAATAAGATCCAGAAATTAACTAAAATAAAATGTATAACTAAAATATTCCTAATACAAAACAAATATTTTCTTCACCGTATTATCATCATCATGGTTTGCTAAGTTACTGAGCGGTTTTATAGATTTCATGATTTTCATATTTTGAATCGGGATCTTTCAGTTGTTGGGAGAATTCTCCCAGCTGTCGTGCCGTCATGCAGAACGTCATGCAGTTCTCTGTCCAGTATCATCCTCTGTTGCACATGACAGTTTGCATCACCTTTGGCTATGATGTTCACTTGTCTAATGTCTGGGATTTTCACATCCTCTTGATCGCCTCTCATACTAGTCATGGACTGCTTTGCTGTAGAAAGATGGTTTCAGCTTCTAACTTCATGAATATTTACTTTACTGAATATTCACTAATAATTACAGGTTCTATTACCATGAAATTCTTTTTAATTTTTTCTTATTCTTTTTACTCTTCTGCAACATTTTCTTGAATTAAACTTGCCCCAAAACGGTGCAGAACAAATCACCTTATGTGGCAATTTTAGGGGGGTTGCTTGTGCTAATGAAATCATTAGGAAAGGAAGTGTCCACTTCCTCATGAAGGGGTGGCATTCATCAGGCTCAGGCTGAAACTAGCAATTTACCATGAGTTTGTTTAGTTAAGAGTTTGGTGAATCTGACTTGGAGCAAACACCACAGAAAAAGTATGAAATTTAGCATGAGAATACAAAAATGTTCTTGCATGAGGCCCACTGTGTTTGGTGAGAAACGCTGAGGGCCCTATTTTAATCGTCAAGCAAGTGCGAAGCTTGAGCTTTTTAGCCCTCCGGCTGTGCGATTGTCATCCAGGCGCACCTGCTATTTCAGTTTGTGTATGTGCAACAGGGCTGGATGAAGGCGAATATACATCTGTGAGTGTGGTGATTAAGAAATACACCCTCAGCCAGTAAGATAAAAGTCCATATTAAATTCAGGGAACGTGTGGAGTCCTCGTCTACAACAATCCGTGGGCCAATCACACGTTGTCTTTTAACTGGCTAACAACACTCTGGATGCAGGTCTGTGGTGCTGTGTGTTATTTTGTGCCGCTCTGCTCCTTCCAGAGAACAATGTGATTTCCTGAAGACGCACCTTTCTATTTGTTGAGCATGTTGTCAAGTGTCACTATGATAGCAAAACTCTAATCAAAGGAACAGCCTTCTTCAAATGTTAGTTTATACTGTATTTTATCAAGTTGTCACTTTAAAAATGTGTAGATTTGGTGCAAATTAATAAAATGTTATGAATGTATTAAAGTGAGATAGTAATACACCTTCTACTTTCTAATCTTGATCGACAGCCTTCGTACCTCAGAAACAAGTTACCTAAATGAGGCCTTTTCATTCTACTCAGCCATCCGTCAGCGCTCCTACTACTTTCAGGTCAACAAAGAGGACAGGTATGTTTTAGTTTTTTTTGTTTTGTTTGTTATGTGATAAATTAAGTTTTTAAGATTTCTTTTGTTTTCTGCCAAATGCCACATTTTTCATTCTGTAGAATATAGATGTGCAGCAACCTGAAAGTCTATGGTTTCGTTAAAAAGATACGACCGGCAATATTCCATATTTTTGTTATTGTCAACAAATCCCATGAAACAAAGTCTCTCAATATTTTCTGACTTCCCTGTTCTGACAATGGCTTTCAGTCGCAAGCTCGTGGGTTCCAACTGAACATCTTTAAGAACATTGTCATAAATATATAGTATGTGTTGTGTTTTTGAAAACTAATTTTCTCAAACCGTACTCCACTGTGGTTTTAAGCAACTTGTACTCAAACAAGAAGAAATGATGCACTAGTTGGGGACTATTTTCAGCGGAAGATTAATTCACATTTGGTGCTCTAGTGAGTATTCGGGGCAACAGGACGGGGTGTGTGTGTGTCCAAATAAACTCCAGTGTGGCTCACTGATGTGTGTTTAATAGTTTCTAGAGTAAATGTATCATCAGACACACATACACACAGTAGAATCAATTAATTGGTTTTGTTTTCAATAGATTTGTTGACAAGATGAAAATAGAATATCATCAGACATACTCTTTTTAAATACCTCAACCACAGACATTGGTTAAAAATCACAAACATCCTAACTGTAGTCAGTAGTCTTGATGAACAAGGCTTGATATGTGCCCATCTTTTAATGTGTATTTTGTAGTAGTTTGACTTTACAAGTTCATATTATGTTCTCTTGTCTTTTATCAGGCCAGAACTAGTAGTGAAGAAGCTTCGATATTATGCTCGGTACATAGTCGTCTGTTTACTGCTGAACAAGATGGACCTAGTCAAAGTTTTGGTGAAGGTATGGAAGCTCATTTTTGCAATTGGAGCATCACAACTGTGCTACTTGTACAACCCTGGATTACTGAGGAGCATGAACACTTGTTGTTATGGCTGATAAACCCAGTATGGTGGCCCTGAGAGCCCAACACACTGCAACTTAAGAAAGCACATGCAATTAGACAAAACTTAAGCTAATTAAGAAAACATCTTCACCCATTTGACAGCACGTGCAAAATTTAGAAAAATGCTGCAAGGTGACAAAGCAACCAAATACAGAAATGCTGCAAGTATCGCAGACAACAATGGGAGCCATTTTCAGGGGACACTCTTGTTGACCCACCAAAAGAAAACGCAACATTTTAGCTAATCCTCAACACAATTTACAGATAGCCAACTTCAATAACTTCATGAAACACAAACCGGGGTAACACCTGCCAGTGTTTATCCATTTTTATTAACATTGGCATGTTTTACATGGCTGCTCCAAACCCTGCAAAACCTTTCACAGCCACTGCAGCCAAGCAGACTGTGGTTATCCCACCTCTCATCCAAACTGTGGCAACTTATATGCTTTCTGTCAGGAAAAATGCTGATTTCTCAGATTCCAGCATAAATCCCAGAAAGGCTATGCATTCTGTTTTGGTGTTCACTGCAAAGACAGATACGTAGGTGGCTAACTGTAGGTCCGTGCCTCTGTTCATTTTACAAACACACTCTGGCTGGGTATGCTACGTCTTGAAACACAACCTAAAGTGTTTCTTTAGTGCGTGAGAAATGGATTATGAAAGAATTTGCTCTTCAGGTCTAGCGGGCATGGCATTTTAGTTCAGATAGTTTTAGGGTCAAGAACTTTAACAAATGCTTCAGCAGGAGCCTGAGTTTAGTTTAGAGATGCGGAAGTGGAAGTTGGGGTTTAGCCTGAAAGGCAGCTTGGATAAAAGCTGCCTGGAGGGCTGCCGCACTCTGTTCTGTGTATGGCGTGGAGGACAGAGCTCCAAGGCTTTATCCTCATGATTCTTGGCTTTGTAACCTTTCTGCATTGAGGTGGGAGTGTGACCAAATATGCCCTTGAACATCCAAAATATCCTACTTTTCCTTATCAGAAACATTCTTCTTCATCTAGTTTTACAGTGGTTGGCATACATTTGGTGCATTATCGCCACTTTCCACTCCAGAGAGTGAAACAGACAATAGACTCAATAACTACATCCCTCTATCAGAAAAGTTGGTCTTTTCTCTATGGCCATAGAGTTCCCTGTCATCTGGTCAGCACAGTACTGCACTTTTGTAAATGTGTCTCATCCCATACGCCTGTATGAAGTGTGTAGCCCATGTTGTCAAAGACCTGCGCTTGGTATTCGTCATGGTGATCTCACCACCAAGGCTGCTCCCTTGTAAGCCCTTTGGACTGGGCTGACGCCAATGGAGATTGGTGTATTTCCCCCCTCCCCCCGTCAGTGGGACTGGGATAACCTGACGCACCAGATGGGTTGTTGCACAGAACCATTTGAGAAGTCGTCCTTGGAAACCTTTTGGAAAAGGGCAGGCACTTTCAAGAAATGCTTGGCAGGGGATTGGATGTCTACCACAGGAAGAAGAGAAGAGTCTCGAGGAGCGAAAACATCTTTTCCACCGAGAAAGCCTTCAGTGCAATTCTCGGCTCTTCTTTCAATGAAGAAATCCTCTCTGGTTCTTATATAAATGATGCTTCAGTTGCATCTACGCTAAGCTCTTTAGTAGCTGCCATTGTTTTTTTGAACAAACGGTTGCTTCTTGCTGTCGTCAAACCTCATCTCCAACTGTCTCCCAACTCCTCATTATAACCCAGCAAAAGCAGCCTTTTGGCAAGTGGATTTAACAAAGTGACTGTTGGGGTTATACTGAGAATACATGGGGGGGGTGTCCATTAGTGAAACATCGAAACTAACTGACTTTACAAACAAACCCAATACTTTGATCGCAGCATCCAATTTCCCCGTTCAGAATACTGGGGCAAGTTAGCCTGCCTCATGAAATGTGTATGATACCTTAGTTTATAAATCTAGCAAGTCACTCTGTTGCAGTACTGTGAGAAAAGTGTTTGTGTTTGTAAATTTGGATGACGGCGTCTGCAGCTTCATGCCTGTCTGCTACCTGCAGGAGTTATCCGAGGAGATCGAAGATTACACACAGCGATTCAACACAGAGGACCAATTGGAATGGAACCTGGTTCTGCAGGAAGTTGCAGCGTTTGTAGAGGTAACAGCCCTGTAAATGTAACATAACACAGTACTTTCAATGTGTGTCTTTTATTATCCGTTGTGCACATTACAAGTTAGTTTCATTAGATTGTCCTGAGGTCCAGCAAGTCTTTGATGTATCTTATTGAAAGATAATCTGGGCAACAGGTCAAGACAGATTGAGGGTTGAAGTTAGTTACTGAAATTAAAACATTAAGGCAACATTTCATCTTTCTGGATTGACAGCCAGGTAAATAAAGTGAGTTCTCTGCTGCCTGGTACATTGGATCAGCTGTGGCTCACTGCTTTTTCTCTCCCATTTGTAAAACAGGCAGATCCAGTGGTGGTTCTGAATGACAACAATTCTGTCGTTG
Source organism: Gadopsis marmoratus (assembly GCA_036023855.1). Classification (NCBI taxonomy): domain Eukaryota; kingdom Metazoa; phylum Chordata; class Actinopteri; order Centrarchiformes; family Percichthyidae; genus Gadopsis; species Gadopsis marmoratus. The sequence continues at coordinate 12,648 of JAVQJF010115014.1, forward strand.
TCACCAGCAATCGGCTGCAGGAGGGAAGTGTGCCTCCGCTGGAACAAGGCATGGTGGTTGGGCAGCTCGTCCTTGCAGATGCACTAATCATCGGCAACTGTAACAACCAGGTTTTAACCCACTAATTCTAATTCGCAGCTCCTAACACGCCATACACATCAACACAGGTGTTGATCAATCTTATTGAAGAAAACACATTGTTGGCTCTCAAACAATATCAAACACCGAACTCCTTTTATATATTGAAAATATTAGTATTACCTGCAGCGCTGTGTTATGTCCTGTTTCTAGTAATTCTGCAACAAAATTACAGCAATACATGATTTTATAATACATAGTTTACTGCCATTGTCTTACACAGGATAGAGACACTGGACTCATGCAAGGACTACTCAATAGGAACAGATTCGTTCTTAATTTGGAGGTACGAGTGATTTAAGAGAACTTTTCGCATTTATCAATTTTCTCCTATTTAGAAAAAAGTCTGTGAGGTATAAATAAAATTCACAACTGGTCCAGGCCTCTCCTACGAGTCACATATAGATAGTGTGGATTTCTCATCAGAGGTGAAAACACTTGTTTGACCAAAACATTATAATTCTCTGAATCTCAGCCCACCAACAATTTTCTGTCTGTGCCTAAAATACTGATTCTCCAAAAATCTCTCGATACTAAGTCAGTGTTGTTTTGTTGCTTTTTTAGGTGAAGTTCAGTGAGTTGACCATCGATATGTTTCGTATGCTTCAAGCGTTGGAGAGGGAGCCTGTAAATCTGGCCACACAGACTTCAAAACAAGGAACGCTGGTGAGTGTCACATCTGAAGATGGCGTACTTGTGGTGGAGTGTTTTTTAATTCAGGGTTTTTCAACATAAAGTGAGAAGCCATCAGCTGCTGGGATGCATGGTTTTTATGCCGTGTTTTATTTTGCTCAAATGAAATTGGGTCGATGGAGGGGAATTGAGAACCGTGAGAGGGGCAGGAAAATCAAAAGCGTTGGCAAGCAGGATGCATATTTTATAATTTACCAGAATCAGATCATTTATTTCATGTATAATATATCATTAATATAGTTAAAATAGATTATCAGTGGGTCGCGCCGGGCGGAGAAAGTAGAACAGACTTTGAAACTTGGCAGCGCGTCTGCATCCTGTATGAACCCGGCGTTATTTGCTGGGGGTGACACTGGTGACGGCCTAGAATTGCTTTTTTCAGTATCAGTTGGAGACATTTTTTTTAATGAGCAACCGTTTCATCGCAGCAGCTAACTTTACTGCAGGTGCAGCATCGCCTGGCCTCTGCCTGTCAGGTATCGTAACTGTGAACAACAGCACTGTTTGAGTGAGTGTTAGAGACGGACATGGAAATTAAAGGAATTGACAGCAACAGCAACATCAGGAAGAAGGAACCCGAGAAGCTGGAGAAAACCAAGGGCTGAAAGAAGAGCTAGAGAAGATGTGGAAAGTGAAGCCAACACTGGTCCCCGTAGTAACCGGAACACTCGAGGCTGTGACCTCCAAACTGGGAGAGGGGCTCCAACAGATTCCAGGAACAACATCTGTCCAGAAGAGTAGTAATGGACTCTTACTTATACCGTTGAAACGGTTCCCAGCACTGTAACAGTAATCTAAGCTTGAACAGTTGTCTAATTCACCCATTCACACACCGATGGGGACACAGTTGCCATGCCGGCCTCCACCGGGGGCAACTTGGTGTCTTACCCAGGGACACTTCGACATGTGGACAGCAGGAGCTGAGATCGAACCACCAACCCTGGGGTTAATGGGCGGCCACGCTACCCTCTCAGCTTAAAGGAGGAACAGACAGAAAGGGCTAGAGGAGGATTATATATTATTATTATTATTATTATAATAATAATTTTTGGTGACGACTGTGATGAACACAGACTCGCCTCCTAGAAGACTGGTTACCTTGCACATGAAATAAACCTGAACTTAAATATATTTAAAATCTTTCTCCACAGGAACCCAATGAGAAGCCAGCTAAAAGAGAAAACCCTCACAAGTATCTGCTGTACAAGCCAACATTCAGCCAGCTTTTTACTTTCTTGTCTGCCTCTTTTAAGGTCAGTATTCACTTTAATTGTAGCCTTAAATATCATTGAAGTCAATGGTTTATTATTAGATTTATCAAATATACAGCATCTGTCACCCTCAAGGGTTACAGGTGTTGGTTTGCGACATTGTTGCTGTTTACATTTTCAGCTTTCCAAAGCCATATTCCTGTGAACATCCAAACTCGGCGGAGGAGGGGCATCATCTGATTTTGATAATGTGGACCCATACTTGGATAGCTTTTCTTCTGCGTTCCCTACCCAATTTTCCATTTTAATCTAATAATTTCATGTCAGCGTTTAGAGTCCATGTAGCATTTCCATCTAACCCAGTCATATTACCTACAATATCTTTTTGTCCCTAATTTCCAGGAATTGCCTGCCAACAGCGTTCTGCTTGTCTACCTGTCAGCTACTGGAGTCTTCCCTACAGGGAATTCGGATTATGAAGGTAAAAACTTAAATATTAGACCCCTTATTATTTTCCATATCTTATTATTTCATATGGAATAATAATATTAATGAATATTGATTCATTAAAATTACACTATATATTGTACATTTTACAAAGGCTGTCTAAATATGTGCTCTGTCTCCATCGTAGCACAGCATTCAGCCTCTTAGCCTACGTCCACACCAAGACAACTGTTTACATGTGAAAGGGACCTTATCAAGTAGGCAGCAGGATCTAAAAATGTTAAATGATGATATTGAGAAAATTCTGATTCACTGTTGCCCTTTTTCCACCAAAACATACCGTAGCAAAGCAGTGGGCCTTGACCTTTTGGAGGATTTCCTTTTGTTGTGGACAAAAAAATCTATCTAAAAATCAACCGAAGTTCTTTATCAAAGTAGACATAATGGCCCCATTATTAATTTTAAAGATATGGGGATACTCAGGACATGTTCAACCCAGGCCACAGGTCTGTACATGTTTGCTCAAAGTTATTGGAGAAGAATCTTTTCTGCTTTTTCAAGTGTCTAAAATTTGTGTCAGCGTCCAGCGTTCCAGAAGGAAACATCGATCATGCTAACTGGTGTGGTGTAGCGTTGCAGTGAGATTTATTATCTATTTGTCACAATCTACCATGTCTTTTAAAGTTCTATCTTTGAACATTTCCTGTAGGACCATACGATTTTGGAGGAGTTCTCACGAATACAAATCGAGACGTGGTGAACGGCGAGACGGTGCAGAAGAGGAATCAGGCCCAGAAGGAAATGCACTGGTGAGAGATTATTTATCTATGGTATGTATGTATGTATGTATGTATGTATGTATGTATGTATGTAAATGTACAGAAAACCATTCCTCATGCTAGTTGGCAGTTGCTAGCCCAAACCCAAGAGAAACATCAGTGGACCTTTAGCCTGTTGTGACTAATGACAAGTAATATCTCTGAGTCGGTGTAACGGTTGACTGCTGCCCACTTTCTGTGCTAATAACAAGCTTAGAACCTCTAACCATGTGCACGCAACCAGCAACCTGAGAAACAAGCGACTAGAAGTCCATCCATTCAGCTTCAGCAGTGCGGACGCTCACCACAGACCGCTTCATGACATTTACCTGTTTGTAATGTTGCAGCCTTCATCCAGGAGACTTGTTCCCTTTCACCCGGAAGCCACTTTTTGTCATTGTGGATTCTTCTAACAGCACCGCCTACAAGGTACGTAAATGGGTTAAATTGCCTTGAATAAAAACCCCAAACCCCCCATCTATATCAGATATACAGAGCGGGGGGGGGGGGGAGTGTGAAAAAGGGGCCGGTGCATGCTTGTGTTCTAAAAACAAGAGGAAGATAGTGGTTGTAGTTTGGCTGCTTATCAACACAGTCAGCAATTGGAGCAGCTGTGACAAACAGCTCGTGGAGGCAGGTAAGCTGCTTTCAAACCCTGAGCACCGCAATTTGTGCCAAACGTCATTCTCCTTTACCTCTTAGTCACAACTCGGTCAAATCGGAACACGTGGATGTCGTACACAATTTTTAAGAGTCAGTGTGACTTAAACTTTCCGGGCATGATGTCGTTTCTTTTTTAAGTTGTGTTCAGTATCAAACTAATCCATTGACACACTTGCAAACAGGAACTGCTAATAGCTGATTCAGAATGCTTTTAATGGTTCAACAAGATGTAAAGAAAGATTTAAAGAACTCGCTGCCTCCGTTGCAACATTATGTTTATGTCCTCCAAAGGCCCCCAAATTATGGGAACTGTTCATAATTATTAACTGTGGCTTTGATGATGTGGCGTGTGTATATATGATATTAATGCATATTCTTATAATTAATGACTGATTCTGTCTTTTGTTTATCCTAATAGAATTTCACAAATCTGTTTGGCCAGCCTCTGGTGTGCCTCCTGTCACCTACAGTATATCCCAAGAGTGTACAAGGTGTGTTGCTCTAGACCAACAGTTCATATAACAAAAAGTCTGGTGATATATAATAATACTTGTTAATGTGGTGCATTTATTGTTGGCTTTGGTTTGCACATGGGATTTGTTGCCAATAAGAAAGACGTGGAATATCACCAGCCATGTAATTTAAGTTAACAAGAAGCTGCAGTTATAGATTAAATAAACATTATAATTGGAAATGTATTTATTAACCTAAATCTTAGTGATTGGGGTTTTCACATTTCCAGTGTTTGTGTTTTATGATCTCACATTTTCTAGGTAGACTATTTTTATGCAATTGTTAAAGTTGGCGAGGTTTCCGGGCACCGTGTTCGTGTGACCATGGAGAGGGAACGTGTCTCATGTTCTCACCTCTTCACCTGCTCAGATCAGTCTCAGCGCGGGAGTCTCTTCACTCTGTTCCTCTACAGCCCGCTCTTGGCTTTCTCCTCTGTGTGCGGCTTGAACAGCGTGCAACGAGGACTGTGGGAGAGGGCCCAAGACTTTCTGCGCAAAGTCTACCGTGACATTGGGCAGATGATAACGCGATCACAGACCATAGGTACCATGTCCCTCTGCTAGTAAGAAAGATTAGCGCAAACCGTGAAAAATGTAATGCATGTTTTTATTAAATTCTTTTTTTTTTTTCATTTTTCAACTCAAAAATGGTATTAGCCATGAAAGTAATTCATTATATTGAATTATTTGATTCACTAAAATAGAAGAAGAGGTTGCTGTGGGGAGCCCTGATAGCCTGGGGGTTAACAGCATCTGGCCTGGGACCTTTCATTCTCTCTCTCTCTCTCCCCTCTTGATGTCTTGTCATCTTTCTACTGTCACCTCTATAATAAAGTCACAAAAATGCCCCAAAACTATTTTAAAAAGACGGGGTTGTTGTCCAGGGCCAACAGGTGGTGTCTTCCAATTGCTTGTTTTGTCCGACCAGCAATCAAAAATGAAAACGTGTTCAACTGACAATGATGTTAAAGGAAGTCGTCACGTAATGCAGCCGCAGGTTAGTTCCCCGCCCACAACAAGTGCAAAAGCCTGGAACTATTTTATCAACAGGCATCGTTTATTCCGATCATAGGTCATCTTTCATAGCGAGTCAGTTTACAAAACATATCATCTCCCTAAAACAGTGACACAGGTCTTCCGGCTTTAACCAGTCAGTTGCTCCGACACCCCCATGAAACACCAAAGAAATAACATTTAATTTTCTCCACAGATCAAGCCTTTTTACAATTCTTTGGTGACGAGTTCCTCCGGCTGCTGCTGATCCGCTTTGTGTTCTGCTCAGCTGCACTGAGACTGCATAAACTCTTCCGGGTAAGTCACTTCTGCTGCGAATTTCCCAAGAAATTTGCATTGTCTGAATTTGAATGCCAAAAGTGCATCGTATGGTCAAGAGCAGGGTCTGTCCCAGTACAGTAAAATGTATGTTTAAAATGTCCATATTAAAAGGCCAAAAAAACGACTGCACCTATGTTACAGATTTTGAGTTGTGTGCTTATATTATTCCAAATGTTTCCAACTATATTCAAACCCGGAGAAATCCATACTTTTATTCAAGGTAATGGTCCGTTCCATTCGGTCCCCTGTCGATGGTGTTATATCCCCTTTACCTCCTCAAGTTGCTATAACTCCCAGGGAAACGCAGGAAGCAGATGAAATGTCAGAGTGAGGAAGGGAGGAATACAATGTCACAGATTATACTCTGTAACAGTAATACAGCATTAAATGCATGCCAATAATCCAGTAGAGACCTAATGTATTGATATGATCTTGCTATGATGTGCCACTATACGTGGCTCACGCCAGCCACCACACTCGTGAACGATAACGCTACAACAACGTTCAACTTGCTATGATGTAACTGTATGGGTAGTCGATGAATCTAATCTAAATTTAGCTTTGGTTTAACCAATTTAACTTTGGTTGGTCTGTAGGAAGAGCTTCCTGTTTGGAATTGGAACTCGGTTCAATTCAGGACTTCTGATATTTGTATTCTTAAAAAAACAAACAATTAAACAAAGTATGTTTTATTTTATTCATTTCTGTATTTTGTGCCAGGCCTTTATAGATGGTTATCACTTAAAATAAAACATCAGTTCTTCTTTGACTCGTATGATGGCGGATGGTTGAAACGCAGAGAAAAAGATGCTTTTACAAATTCACTCGGCTTAATGTGGACGTCATTCCAAGGTTGTTTTAGTAGAGGCCTCTTTTCACAGGGAGCCACTAAACTGTTAATGATGGCAAGTAACCACAGCGAACACTTTTTAGTTAGTTGTATTCCTTCAAAGCGTGTTTGTTGTGTTATTTATGGGAGTCAGAGGTGTTTGATGTTGTGCTTGCAGGAGTCCAGGAGTTTCCCAGAGTCGTACCCTGAGCTCCCCAAACAGGACACAGTGGAGAGCAGCCTTCTACAGAAGCATATTTTGGAGCTTGCGACCATGCTGGATGTGCAGAGCCTATTTTGGGATGATTCACTGGAAGCCTACTAACATCTTCGCGCAGGGTCAAATGGCACACGTGTACATACAGACTGAACTGCCAGAGCCCTCACAGTGGTCTTTCTTTTTTCTTTTTTTATTGCAGGTAATGAAATAACCATGTTCAGCACATACAAGTTCATGTCCTGCATTTAACTGTTACTTGTGGATACAAATGTAGTGCAACATTCAAATGTTCACATAGATAAGCCAGGGAGTTTAATGTAGAGTAAATTCCCCATTTTGAGTCTCAGCAGCTTGCCTCGTAAATAAAAGCATTATGTAAAACATGAGCGTAAACAGAGCGGCTGCAAATAACTTTTCAACTCACCATTCCCCATCCAAATGCAAGGTTTAAAAAAACTGCAGCCTCTTACAATATTCCTCATTGTAAAGATGTTGGCAGTGTTGGTTTTCTTGGTTTTTATAATATTTATTGTTGTTTATTGGAGCAAAGAATGCGTAAGCCTAAATGATACTGATGAGACCTTTTCTATCTGTATGAAGGCAAAGCAGGGTGGTACTGAGAGACAACACCAAAACCCCTCGCTGCATTAGTAAATATTAAAAACAAGTACAATGCTGGCACATTATTCGCACACTAGGTTAGAATTTGAAAGATTTTACCAAAAATGTTTTTACCGATCTGGATTTTGCCAAACAGTGCTTTCTGTAAAACAGTTTAGCTTGTAGCAGGCTGAAGTGCATGAGGTCATGTTCTGTTGCGTGTTGTAGGCCCGTGTGTGTTGTAATGATATCACACTCCTTCATGTCATTAACCAGCAATCTGTCCAATACCTTTTTTAACTGTCCATTGTTTCAGCCTTGTGTCTTTTCTGAAAGTGACAGTTATTCCTTTTCCATATCACTGTGCTGTATTTGCATGCAAGAAGACAAAGAAATTTAACCATTTTGTTCTTATATCCACAAAGAATGGCCTTTTTTAAGGATAGACTTTGTAGTTTTTAAAATGGCATGGGGTTGGGAGGAAAATTGAGCAAGTGCATGTGTTGCATGAGTCAACAAATGAAGACAATCTAGTTTGATATCAGAGGAGATGAAAGGTAACATGGTATGCACACTAATATTCACCAACACCATGCACTATTCCATTTATTACTTAACTGACTAGCCAAAACACCTCTGTAACCTCAATGACAGGGCTATCATGTGACCTGCCAGTTGTATAGCTGATGGAGCATCATTGCTTTGCTTCTTTATAAACTGCAAGCAACACCATCATCCTTTGTCTTCATGAGCTTCAGGCATGTTAGTTTCCTTACATGTCTCTTCCATTGCCATTGATCCACTGCTTCAAGCTTACAAATGCTGCCATCTTTGTCAGTTATTGGAACCACAATAAGATCCAAATGTAGTGAAGGGAGAGGCAGCTGGGTGGAGCTAAGGAGGGATGAGCAGGCAGCAACCAACATGGCTGACTAACTGTTGAAAAGTAACTGAGACCATGACCTTTGTGGATTTTTCCTTTTTCACTTTGTCTTTTAGAGAGAAGTTTTTCATTTTTAATGACAAACTATACTTTTTTGCATCTGTGTGGTCACGAGGGTCCGTTTGGCCCAAGTTTTATCATCTGCCTATGAGTGTAGCGCTCATGGACTGTACACGGCGAACCTGCGTGAACGAGAACCACATGCGCATCTGCTGTCCTTGTCCACATCAGTTTGGCCGTGAAGTCCTCCTTCACACATACAGTAGTCATTGGGTGCACTCCCAAATCTGACCAGCACAGAACAAAATGGCACGTGCCACTTGTGCCAACCTGAAGGCTTGTGCTGCAATTAAACAAAATACCACATGTACCAATAGCATTAAAACGTTTGGTAGTGGCTGAATCCAACTGGAAAAAGTCCTTAAAGCTGTAGAGATTCAGCTAAAGGCTACCGCAGCATCTCCACCATCTGCTGCTGTGAAATTATTAGCTGATTGAGATTTCACCTCAAACGCAGCCCATACTCCATTTAGGTAACAAACCGTACGCAGGCAGGGCAAACTGGAGTGCAGCCAACGTGAATTGAAACTCAAATTAACACCCTGGCGCGTCTTGAGTACCCTCCCACATTTGGCAGTTTTTTAATGGACTTGTCTTTGCAGTTGCCTGTGGTGTCCGAAAGAGGCCGAGAGAGATTATCTTTGAGAGATCATGATAGAAAGATTTGTTGGCCATGGAGCTTAATGAATCTGGGTATTTCACCAACATGGAACCTGATCCAGAATTAAACCAGCTTTTAGAACTATTACGTTATGTAATTATGTTTGAAAAGAACTAGTTTGTATGATGCGTCCTCCATGTCAGAAGGCACACTTCTGTTGAAGCATGCTGACAGTTATAACCTGATGCGCCTGATGGTTTGTAACACAGAACCATCTGAGAAGTGTCCCAGGAATCTGTTTGGAGAAGAGCACGCGCTTTCAAAAAGCATACTTTGTAGGTGATTGGATGAACCAATCAAATCGACAAAGCCGAAGCCAGTAGGGAAAACGGCAAAAGAGAAAAGAACCTAGTGGTTAATAGAGGAACTACAGCTTACGGCACTTCAATGCTGAGCCATGGTGGTTGCTGCTTGTAGAACTCTTGAGATATAAAAAACATGGTAGTTTGTAGGTAGTTCAAATTAAATTTGATGTTGAATGGGATCACTGAGGAAAGAAACGGATCACATCTAAACTGATCCAGTCAGTGGCCTTATACCAGACAGCCAATACTTTCAGTTTCATGTTTAGAATAGCATGAGTTCCATCCTAGCTAGCAAGTCCACAAACGCAGTCTCGCTGGTTGTTTCTGTAGCAGTTCGGTAGAGATCGGTAGCCTGTTGTCAGACTGGTGCCAGAATTAAATCCCCCAGGCAGTGTCACAGTACAGACATTTCTTTCCACATTCATCGCAGCAGAATTAATAGAACCCAAATACCTGTTTAGTGGAGAAACGGTGTGCTTGTTTGGGAACACCAGAAGACTTTCCACTATCAACAGACAACTTCTAGATCTTAGGCTAAATCAGTGATGTGCCAGTAACATTTAAACAATGTAATGATTTTATATTTTAGTTTTCAGAAACTAACAAACTGCAACTTTTGTGGTTGGCTTGTGCATCACAGAAGCACTGAGGTTGTTTAGGACAAGAGGAGAAAGTTTTTAGGCAGTTACATGCTGCTGCATTGCTCCAGAGGGGGTGTGGGTGTCGGACTAGTTGCCATCAATAGGGACCATTGTAACCGTCATTTTTGTCCCGCTAGCAGAGAGGCCCAAAGATGGCAGTGCCTGTCAGCAGGTCTCCATCCAGTACTCTGACCCAAAGAAGGATATTTTAAGAACGGACTGAAATGCCAGGGAATTGCTGATTTGCTGAAAAGTATATTCCTAAAGATTTTGATACCTGCCTACAACACTTGGTTCAAGACAAGGTATCTGATAAAACTGCTGGCCACGTTTCCAGACCTTGTTGTGGCATAGTCCCCCACCTTGCACACAAGACATCTCCTTAATGTCTGTGGCAGATTGTGATGAAGTTTCTTCTATAAAGCTGTTTTTTTTTATTTGTAATATAAGACCAGAATCAACAATCGGTTGGTCCATCTATCAATGCGTCTTCCTACCCTGCCTGCCTGTCAAGCCCATTGTGTCCTACTGAAGACGCTAAAACAAATATAGTATAGTTTCATTTTGAAATTCCAGATTTTCCTGAAACAGGTGGTTACTGTAGTTTTAAGCAAATGTTACTCAAACAGCAGGTAATAGTGCTTTTGTTCTGGACAATTTTCACTTGCGGATTAATACTCATTTGGTGTTGTAGTTATTATTTGGAACAGCAAGACGGTGTGTGTGGGATCAAGTCCAAATTAACTTTACTGTGTGTGTTCATGGTAATCTCTGTAAACGGATATCTGCATATGAATGCAGAAGCTCTAGGCGGGACAGAATTTTGGTATCTGAAGTATTCTGGTTTCCATTTGTAGTCCGAGTAGTGTTGGCCAATCACGTTCGAGTATGTTTTGGTTGCGTGCAGGTCATTGTGGAGAGTAAAAGAGGTTCGGAACCATCGGCTACAGTATAATAATCTGACGACGATTTAGCTTTTTATCCATCTCGGAACCCTCGAGATTAGCTTTTTCTATTATCTTTTTTTTTTTCTCATGGTCGGATGTTAGCCGATGGGTTCTGGGATTGTGTTCATGGTGATGAAGGAACAACAGTGTGGCTCACTGATGTGTTTTTAATGGTTTTTGGAGCAACAGTGGGGCTCAGAGGAAGAAGAGATAGCAGGCTGATACGCACACAATACTTTAAATTAGTTGGTAGGCTACATTCATTGTTTGTTTGGGACGTATCGTGGGATTTGTGGATATTTAAAAAAATACATAATATCACCACCCACATCATTGAAATTGACGCTTTTAGCCACACTAAGGGTTTTAGAATAGCTCAAAGCTAAATTGTCAGCACTGTATGTAATCTCTTTTTGTCCAGCTCTACTTAGGCTGCTAGCTAGGCTACAGGCCTTTTATGTTTTGTGTAGACGGTGTCGTATGTTTTGAATTATGCCCCACAACTTAACACACCCCAAAGTAGAAGCGAGCTGAAGGCAGGCGTAAAGAGTCTGAATGTTTACCGGGTGTCGCCACTGAGGATTTGTTCCTGGCACCGGCTGGAGGCGCGACTGCACAGACCGTTGTACCGATACGGGAAGACCGTTAACTGCCCTTGACCAAAATGTTCAAACGATGCATCGATGTGGGAATTGGCCCATCTGGCTGGTTGGAATTGAGGTTCTTGAATTGACAAAAATGATAAAATCACTATGTTTTTTATTTGTATTTATTGACATTGTTCGAGTGTGTGTTCAGATAATGTACAGCGACGTTTTGGCACAGATGTATTTGTTCAGTATTTAGTAAGTCTATAAAATGTGTAAAGAAATTGAGGAACAAAATGTCCATGAGGCCAGTTTGTTCTTTGGCCATTTTTCTAAAGATGTTACATTCCAACTTTCAAGGACTTGAAGAGAGGCAGAGGAACACTCCCGCTGTTTTCTCCATTTTACATTTGTGTGGGAAAGTGAGCCGTTTCTACATTTCTTTCTCTTTTCATTGTAATATCAACGTCCACGTTCCCTTGTGTTGACAGTTCTGATGATTTAAGATATTGTAGGCTTGCACTTTATGAAGTGTAATATTGTTCTGATCTTGTGTGTTGTGCTTTTGGGGGAAAAACCCTTCCGTGTGATTGTTCTTCATGCCAGCGCACCACACTGGTGACCTTTTGTTTTTTTTTTTTGCTTTTTTTACAAAGATTTTAAGTTGTGCGAGTCAGTGGTTTAGACATTAGGAACTTTTCATCTGCTGTCGCTCTTTAAACAGCTTCTGCCTGAAATGTGTCAAACATGTTGGCTGATTTCTAAAAAGTGTTGAATAGGCAGCAATAACATGTTCCTTTTTAAATGTGTGAAAGAATTTGAAATCCTTGTGTTTAATAGTCAGTGGTGCTCTTAAACTATGCTGTCGGTGAGGATTGCAATGCCAGTCATGACTTTGTTTTACTTGGCAAAGGAATATCGGCAACAACAAAACATTGTACATGTTTGGACATCGATCAGAATAGAGGAAGTGAAGAAATGTATTTGTTTAAATTGTCAAATATTGCATGTTGACAAGTTTATGTGTTTCTAACATGTTGTATGGCGTGTTCCCTGAACTCACAATCCATGAAAATAGAAAATATTGTGTCCTAATGGCACAAAATAAGCATTAAATAATGGAAAACAACCCCAAACAGTGAAGTGACACTGTACATTGATCGTAATTATAATGCTAAAAAGAAAAAAATAAATGAGATAACTTTAGCTTCTGTTAAGACTGTTTGCTGTAGTGATGTCTTCTGTGCTTCATATTTGGAAAGAGGACCACAAACACAACCAGTTAATTTATTATGTAGCACCAGTGGGATTATTATCGCAGATACAAATATGAATTTGAGCGTTTGTTTTTATTTCTTCTCATGTTTCCAATTTCACAAAAGCTACCCAGCAGCATGTGGAGCAGCACGTCGCGGCATACATTGATTGTGTATGATGAAAATGGCATTTCCTGCTTGACATAATCTGATAGGTGTCAGACCAGATTGTTACAATATCATGCAGAGAGTATGCACAAGTTAACGTGTACGAACAAGATATTAATTTATGGGAACAAGCAGAATAATTAACTTGTGTGAACGAGATCATTTATGCACATAAGATAATAACTATCAATTTGTGATACTAACGTCAGCTAACAGATAACCTCTAAACAGGGTAGTTTGTGTGAACAAAATATAGACAAGATTTGAATTTGTGTGAACAGATATCAGTCAGCAAGATAACATTTGTGAACAAGGTGTTAAGATATCAACATGATAACTTGTGCATACATCACCTTTTTGATAGCGTGTTTGAACGACGCTCAGATGTTATAATTGGTGGCTGAGCTACGACATCGTGCAGAGTTCAAACTATTCACCTATGGGACTCTAAAGCCTTATGCAAGGTGGACACTGTGATAAAACCCCACTCAAGCAACGTAAGGCTTTCCTCGCCTCTGCTGCCATTGCCTTTACTTATAATAAAACGAGTGATGCATGTGTTATAACCTAATTTAGCCTTTTGTCGGAGGAAGGTTCCACTGATTTAAAGCCTGTTTTGAGAATTTGGGGTATGAAATTATACCTACGTTTGCAATCTTGGACCCATATTGGGGTTTGTTGTCTTTTTCTTACTCCCATGCATAACTCGACAAACCGAGATGATGGGAGTACTTTCCGGTTGTTTCCGATGACGTTTCCTGGCAATAAATGTCTCCGCTACATAACACATCATCAGTGAACACCACATTTTTGGTGCAGTCCCACAGAATTAATGGTTGTTGTTGTTTTTTTAAAGCTGTCCGTATGCACTTTTGCCCAACGTTCATACCAAGAAAATGCAGAGAAACCAACCCTGACTTGACAGAGAAAACGGAGTATTTGATAGCCTGCTGAATGGCTGTGATCTGCTCGCCCCTCACATTAGAACACGAGCACAAGACGTTCTTGTGTTTGACACGAACACACAAGCACAAAGGCCACTGCTCCATATAACGGACCCACATCCATGGAGAAGCATGTCCACATCCCCTGGGAACACATCGCAAATAACTGCCGACGGATCAATCCTGTTTTCTCCCCCAGATACACGGGGGCCATTTCTACCTTTTTATACTTGTGAAAATGTCCAATCGATGGCTGCAGCCTTCCTTTATAGCAACATGTGTGACTTGCTTGTTGTGATTTTCAGTCAGCGTCAAACTGTCAGATGTATTTTCAAAATTTCAGTTTATTAAAAAAAAAAATGCACAGATGATTATCTCTGTAAGCAGCATGTTTGTTTAGAATAGAATGTGCCAAAGACTGGTGTACTTTCAATGATTGAGATCTGTTATTGTATCCGAGTTTTCTTTTTTATGTGTTGCCAGATGGAGCCAATAAAGAAAAAGAAAATGTGGCTTCATAAAAGGACTGATGGTGTGTTTATTGAGGGACTGGGATGGGCATTTTGTTTGTTGCCATTAGTTAATTGTGTAATTGCATCATAAACTTGATGTTTTGTTTGTATGTCTTGGACTTTCCAAAGCAAGTATGTGCAGATTTACCAGACGTATAACGTGTTTTATTAATCTTTGTAGGATGGAAGCACAGAGCATGGATCAGCTGGTGCATTTAAATGCATTTTCAGACAATTTCACTTTCAAAATACTGTATAAAGGGGATGTATTTGAGTACTACCTTTTATAATTGATGCAACTAGTGTATTCGGCAGAGTGTTTTTTAATACTTAATTTTGACCTCCAAAATGTTCATTCGTCATTTGTAAACAACAATAATTCTTAAAGCATGTTGTGTGCTTGTCATGGATGCAACATCTGTAATGTTACAGCAGCACCTGTAGGTCTGACCAAAAGGGTTTTAGGGTAGAAATCTTTTACATCTTATTTCCTCCAAGTCTAAACCAGATGGCCAAAGCTGCTTTGTGACCATTTATAACCCGAGTAAAGCCAATCTCTGTACCATGGATCACTGTTGACCCTGTGTACTAGTGATGTGTCGTTCATGAGTGACTCGTTCACTGAACTACTCCTTTGTTATGTACTAGTAGCAACGAGTCCTCTCGGAGAGTAAGTGGCTCATTTATTACACCCACATTGTGGAACAACAATGTATGATTTTCGTTTCGCTCACGTGAGGGTCACGGTCGTTTGACGGACCTATCCGTCGTGGGGAGCGTTACCGTAAAGAGGAGGAAGCGACCGAGATTGAGTGACAAAAACAGAGTTGAGGACGTGAAAACCCTTTGAGAAAGACAGTCTGCATCTTCAGGTGTCTGCAGGACCACAGGCTCCGGATACTGACGGGGATGAACAGGAAAAGCCCCCCCTCTCCTCCCTGCATCACAGAGCTCACCACCGGGTTTCTGTCAATGCTGCAGGCCCTCTGCTGGAGGAACTGGAGAACAACCTCTGAGCCACACCACCATTGGCTCTAAACATGTGTTGAAGACTGTCAGTATATATCGTTATTTTATTAGGGGGATTAAATAAATGTAGCTAATAAATAAACTAAGGAGTTGCATCAGTAGAAACTGGCTGACACAGAACATTTCTAGGAATATATATAAAAAGAGAGAATATGCATGTAAAAGCAGACTCGGTTAAGGCATTAAGGCATTACGGAAGAGGATTAGGGCGGAGATGTGAGTTCTGACTTCTTAACGGGGTTGAAGGGATGTAGACATTAAGTCTATTGTCTGTTCTGAGCAGAAGGTGGCAGTAATGCACCTGGATGCCAACCGCTGTAAAACTAGAAGAAGAAAAATACTTTTTTTTTTTAGAATTGTGAGAATAAAGTCAGAACTCAAAAAAAAATGTCACATGTGGCCCTAATCCTCTTCTGTAAAATAGACCTTATTAACTTAACTTCATAGTAAACGCAGGCTGAACAGGGCAAAAGCACGACGGACAAACTTGAAGGTTTTTGAAGATGGTCGACAGAATAAGTGAGTAATTGTTGTGAGGCTTATTAACGTTAGCTAATTTGCTAGGTAATAATTAAAATGGTTAGCTTTGCGCCAAGTGGAACAAAATAAACATCATAGCTAAACAGACATGAGGGATTCTGTGTGTTAAGTTGCCACATAAGTTCACTTTAAATGGCTAACGTTAGTGACCGTGTTAACTTTATAGTCGAGTCACATAAGTCACATATATATTCACTTCTAACAATAACGTTAGTTTGGGAAAGGGTTTATTTTCTTTCTATGATGTAATGGAAAAATTGCTCTGTATAACAGTGCATGACATTTGTGAGAGACCTTTTGACTTATTAGAAAACAGCTTGTGAAGCCAAGAACCTTTAAAACGTCTGCTATGTCTACTTTCATATACCCATTTTTGGCTGCCTGCTTGAATAGCAGTCTGTTTCCACTGCTAAAGACCTTGAACTGACCTTTCAGTTAGGGAGGGGCTCCTATCAGACATCTCCCATACTTGTGGGTTGCATGTTTTCTTTTTAAAAGGTGAACGATACATTGTATTTTTCATCAGACTCCTGACTAGAGTGTTTTGACTCTGCGTCTGATCCTCTCTGCAGAAAGCTTCACAATAAATAGAAAAAAGACAATTCTCAGGTTCTAGACTCATTAATTTTCAGATTTCCACCACAACTTGGCGAAGAGGATGGGATCGCTCGTCTGAGTTTGTCCGGACTCGGTGTCAACGGTGACAGCACAGCCTGAATCTTAACTTAAGCCTCAAACCTCCCCGGAAAAACAAGGGTGAGACGGGGGACCTGAAACCCGAGTCTGGACTGCTCAGCGCTGCGATCCAGAGAACTATGGTGAGAATAATTTTGTAACAATAATAATAACCTGGATAGAGGTATCAACCTTCACTGAACGGGGTTTCACTTGTGTGAAGTAATTAATGGATTTCTAAGATTCACGGAATCTGACAGATTCAAACGTGTGAGATGTGCACGAAGACATGTGTAAAAAAAAACTGATGTCAAGGTGTGTTCCACTAATAAAAACAAAGTGAGATTTTGTAATAAATTGACAGACAGTATTGTCGGATTGATAAAGAACGATATTTAAAAATGAGAAATTACAAAGAAGACTAAAGGAGGAAAATCATGTTAGAATAATAATATTGTGTCAATAATATTTGGAATATTAACATTTACAAGTCTTGTGTTTGTTGTGGGAGTAACTAGGAGTAAAAGAAGATAAATAGGAGTAAAATAAAGGATAATAATAAAAACAAAAAACTGAAAATATATTATTCAATAGAATATAAGGTAGAATAATAAATAAGAATTATAATAAATAATATTAATATAAAATATGTTATCTTTAACCATGGGAACTTTTAATAGTAAAAACAAGAAAAAAGAAAATGAATGTGAATTAATTGGTCCTAATATAAACTACATGTGTGAATAGTGATGCATCTGTGGATCTAAATGTGGATTTCTAGAACCAGGACGTTTTGTCTGATAATTAACTCCACTACGATAGAAACTTGAGGAAAAGGGAAACACACATAGAAGGAAAGATAAGGGATGAAAACATTGAAGGAGATTGAAAAGTTTATAGTTTATGGATAGAATAAGCACAGAGACCAGCAGGGACAGAGAAGTTTCCACTTGTGCCTCAGTGTATCAAGAGTCCAGATCCCTGACCTCGACTCGGCTCTGCCAAAGAAGACGTCCAGAACCACCAAAGGAAAGCAAGCATCCACTGCAAGACACGCCAGCGACATCCACCTTGGACAGCCCAGTGCCAACAACACCACCATCTTCTGAGCCACTTCCATAACCGATTATCACACTCAGTCCATCAGTATTGAGAGAGGGGAAAAGATGCAAACCCCTTATCGGGGCTTGGAGGCTCAGGATGGAGTGCACAAGTGGCAGAGGAGCACAAGGTGGAAGGAATGTGGATTCAGACACCTGCTTCCTTTGTGGTAAGAGAGAACACTGGGCTAGAAACTGTCCAGATAGAGATGCTACAGCACAGCTCACTCCCTCTGCAACGTACTTCCTCAATGGCCTGCAGACTGAAATACAAGCTGCTGGTCTGCATAAAGTCACACTGACCTTTTTTCAAGATCAGTTTCGGGGACGATACTGAGGCCGTGGGCGAGGCAGAGGGGAGCACGAGGTGGCTACAGGAAAGTGGATCCAGAAACTTGCTTCTGTTGTGGGAAAAAGGGACACTGGGCAAAAGGAATGTCCAAAGAAAACGGCTAGGTGGTCATACGCGAGAGAGATCTTGTCACAAAGAACGCTGGAATGCTCGACTAAGAAGTGCAGAGACAAACTGGCAAATGCTGGGGCTTAAATAGCTCCCGGAGAAACAGATAATAAGACATGGGACACCATGATACTACTGATGGGGGTGAGGGACACAGACCGGAATTAAAGAAACAGAAAAGGGATTCAATACAGATTTACCAAAATCAAACAGGAAGTGAGCATGAGCCGGGCCGAAACGTGACAACACACTGACACACTCTGCACAGACAACATGCTCACAGCTTATATGGTTACACTAATATTTGGTTGGACTGCCCTTAGCTGTGATTACATGCATTCGCTGTGGCATTGTTTCGATGAGCTTCTGCAATGTCACAACATTTATTTCTGTCCAGAGTTGCATTAATTTTTCACCAAGATCTTGTATTGATGATGGGAGA
>JAVQJF010115023.1:0-16342 GCA_036023855.1 Gadopsis marmoratus
AGAGGATGAAGAAGAACCTGGAGGTCACAGTCAAGGACCTGCAGCACCGTCTGGATGAGGCTGAGAATCTTGCCATGAAGGGTGGCAAGAAGCAGCTCCAGAAACTGGAGTCTAGGGTATGCACTGCATATAGTATAAATGCTTATTTCAGAATTAGACTTCCAATGAGTCAAATAAATTCAGCTGTATTTCTCTGCTTAATAATGCTGTACTGAAATTCTTTTAGAAATCTTTTATGAATTTGCTATCATCGCATTTCAGGTGCGTGAGCTGGAAGCTGAAGTTGAGGCTGAGCAGAGACGTGGAGCTGATGCTGTGAAAGGAGTCCGCAAATATGAGAGGAGAGTGAAGGAGCTGACCTACCAGGTAATTAACTTAACTAAAAATGACCATAATTACATCTTGATTCCAATGTTGGAAAGTAACTAAGTACCTTAATCCAGGAATCGTACTTAAGTACAATTTTGAGATACTTGTAATTTAGTTTCTTTATATTTCTGCTCCACCACATTTCAGAGGTAAGTATTGTACTTTTTACTCCACTATATATTTTTGACAGCTATAGTTATTTGCAAATTATAGGTGCTGGACACCCGCACAGGTATTTCTAATTATCCAGTCTGATTAGACCACTAGTCAGGTATAAATTGTGTGACGCTATGCTCATGATTAAACCCAAGTAAACCTAACTGCTTAGCAAATTATAACCGGGTAAGTTGTCCTGCCCTAACAGGTACAACAAAATCAACAGATGGATGAAGGAGATGTCAATCAAGCGTAAATAGTTAACTTTCTCTTCATCTTGACTAGCTACATTACAATGCTGCTTCTACTTAAATAAATCAGTAACAACAAATCTTAAATAACGTTGAAAAGGTCCACTTTTCTTACTGAGTACTTTTACTTTAGTTTACTGTAAGTGCATTTTTCTGATAACAATTGTGAACTTTTACATTTGTAATATTTTGAATGCATGCATTTTACTTGTAACAGAGTATTTTTTTAAACCGATATTACTACATTTATTTAAATACAACATATAAATACTTCATACACAACTGCTTGATTCTGCTTCAATGCTCCACAAGTGACCATTTTTATCTGTGCAGACTGAGGAGGACAAGAAGAATGTGACCAGACTTCAGGATCTGGTGGACAAGCTGCAGCTCAAAGTCAAGGCTTACAAGAGACAAGCTGAGGAGGCTGTAAGTCAAATACATTAATGTGACTAATTATTTGCAGTTTAATTCATAATGATATCATGATTAGCAACTTAATACAACTGTAATCGCTTCACAGGAGGAGCAGGCCAACACTCACATGTCCAGGTTGAGGAAGGTTCAGCATGAGCTGGAAGAAGCTCAGGAGCGTGCGGACATCGCTGAGTCCCAGGTTAACAAGCTGAGAGTCAAGAGCCGTGATGCTGGAAAGGTAACTTTTCATTCTCTTTGACAATGTCATGTATTAACCATATGTAATCAACATATCCACAGTTTTTACATTCCAATGTGAAATACACATGTCTAATAACTACAAACATGATTTCTGAAATTAATGACCAGTTGCAGCGTGGTATTACATTTTGCTGATAAATCAACAACTTTCTGCAAGAATATCCAAGCCTAGCTCTAGCTTTGTCATTCCATAAAATGTTGCAGTTCTTTCCATCCATACATACTGAATGTTATTGTTTTCCCCTATAATACATTTCTACAAGTACAAATTTTCTTTCTTTCTTTCTTTCTTTCAGGGAAGTGACTCTGCAGAATGAGATGCAAGATCCAGTTGACACATTTTAACGGAGTTCATACAATATGAGCCCCTGAGAATTTCTTTCTGTACATTTTAAATAAATGCTCAACATTTCTCAAGTATTGTTTTCTTTTTACTTCTTGTTTGTCATATTCAACCTTAGATTACTAAAATAGCTTAGATAATGGTTACATGAAACTGTATTAGATCACTGTGTCAATATGAAGACCAAACTGGAAAATCATTGCTTCATAATTGGTTCTTTTTTCAGTTATGTGGTTCAACTAATCAAGAGAAAACATTAATTGGCAACCAGGCTTAATTTCGGTATTTGTGTTTGTATTGTTATACGTTTTTGTCAAAGATTCACACAGTTTGCCAGAGTACTGGGTTTAATTTCAATCTTCCTACAATTTTCTGTCATACAGCTAAAGAAGTATTATCTTGGAAATGAAATGTATACAGTTCATTTGGAAAGCTCTGCACTGAGCTCAAAAGAAAACAATATATATACAGTATATAGTATAGACGGAACATTTAACTAGTAAAGAGGGAAAAAAAAGATATGACTCAACAAATCAATTATTTTCCAAGCCAATTACTGAGACCTTACATTTTGTTTTCCTCAATAGATAATTCACAATGTGGCATGCGGTACCTGACTATTTTTTTTTGCCATTATCCTTCTTATCTTTCTTTCCACCCCCCTTTCCTCTCGACCCCCCCTTTCCAGGATCCCCTTTCCATTGTTGTTCTTCTTGAACCATCCCCTTCTGTAGGTGGGCTGTGTGAACCTTCTCAATCAGAGAGAAGCAGTCTTCATCTGGACTCATAGGGCTGATCACAGGCTTCCTGTGTGCATGTGAGCATGAAGTTACCGGTTCTTTGCTGGTTGTTGCTGGGTTGGGAGATGATGGCCATGAGTGGTCTTTTCTGGGACTTGTGTGGCTTGGAGAGCAGTGCCTGGATGTAACATCTTCTTTTGGGACAAGGTTTAAGTTGAAGGAATAGGGTCTGCCAGGTCCTGGGCTCAGAGGGATCACAAGGTCATCTCCAGGGGCTCCTAGAGTGAGGAAGACTGGGAATGTACATGGTTGGCCTCCCTTTGACAGATGAGAGTCAAAAAATCATCATTGAAGTCACACATCTTTTATTGAGACAATAACCTTGGGCAATTAGTTCCCAATCTACACAAGCTGTGGTACAGCTTACCTGCTGTGGTGTGAAGCTCACTGACACCCTCACTGTCACCTGTGAGGAAATAGCATGATATTGTTCTTTACAAAGTATTTCAGTGACTCTTGTTTAGCCTTTCTGTCATTGGTGGCCAACTGCAGAACAGTTCAAAGACTAGATCTTAAAGTCATTTAAAGCAGAAAATGGAAAGATGTCCATCTAATCAATGAAACTCACACATGGGACTGCAAGAAAGGCACATCACTCCCCCCTAATTGGGGTACAGTATGGTCATTTTGCTTACATGAAGTAATAATCCAAATCATTCAAATCTGGACTCGTAATGTGGTGTCCTTCAGTGCAAGTCATTACAAAACAACCACATTGGTAAATGCCACCACTTTATGACCTCTCCATATTAAAAGTTGTTCTCCCCCCCTCACCAGTCACACGTCTGATGAAATTAAAACACTGTTATATTTGAGGTGAGCAATTTACCTGTGCTGGTGAATTTATCTTCTTCTGATATTCTGTATCGGGGGTAAATGAAGCAGATTTGGGAAGGGCTCTGGGGGAACCAGATCCTGCATAAGCCATTTGGAGTTGAGAGGTAGGTCTGGAACAGTCTTTCCTTATTGATGGTGGACTTTCAGCCACAGTGATCAGCGTTGGGGAAGCCTTGCAGAAAAAAAGGACACCAAAACACAGTTGAGTTGTGAAGTATTCCACCATAATGTGCTGTGATTTTTTAAATCATAATAAAGTGTGGCTATGAGGATGTTTATTAAGCAAATATTTCCACATCAATATACTTTTCTTCTTTACATGAAATACAAATGGTACAAATATGCTCTATATCTAGAATTGAGAGCTATATCTGAATTTGGAACCATAATAGTGCTCCAAGATCTTTTCAGCTCAGCTATTCCATAAGGGCAACACGTGGTCCAATTATGACATTTCTACCAAGAACCATAGTTCTTGAGTTACATTATTGTAGAGACAATGTGTCTGCACACTGACATACACACATCATGTCCTGCATACCATTCACTTTGTGGGAGTGCGACATAAAAATAACAAGTAACAAAATCTTGCAACATTTGGCAAAATTCTTTAAAGGCTGTGTTAACTTACTGGTATTCCAGCCTTTGTATTTTTACCACTTTCTTTTCCTTCAGAATTCCTACTTATCCCTGGCAGGGTTGGTAGTGCAAAACGCTGATCATCTAACCGTCCTCCCTGACTGGAGGCAATGATTTTGAAGAATGCGTCAGTTTCTGCACCTGTTGCGGAGAGTCAAGAGTTATTGCCAGGACGTCTCAGAGACAGCAAACACATTCTTGACCTTATGTGCTCTGTGTGTTTTTTTTTTTACCTGTGGATACATTATTTAAAGCACTTCCATTGTGTGTGGGTGTGGCAGGTGTACTTCTGCTGGGTTGTAAAGAGCAACGTTGCTCTTCCATACGTCCACTTTGTGCATGACTTATCATTTTAAGGAACTGATCCTGTTCAGCTGGAGATGCCTCCTAAGCAAGATTTAAAGAAAGAAATGCTTTGAGAAATGGGACAACTCACAAACAAGCCAACAAAGTTTGCCACTCAAAACATTCAGGAGGACAAACTAAGTTGTGTATTATGCAGCATGACATTTCACCTGCTGATGTTGGTCAGTTTTCACATGGTTTAATGAGCCAGACCTCTGGGGATGTTTATCAGATGTGTCTAAAATAGGATGATCTTTGCGCTGAGTAGATGGAGTAGCCAGATTCTGGAGGATTTGGGGTACAGAACACCTCTGTTCATCCATCCTTGAGCCCTGTTGGAGGAAAATAGGATTAATTGTAATGTTAGATGAAAGCAGTTGGATGTATTGTTAAACATATCTGCAAAGAAATGTGTGAAAACTTTGTGTAACAAAATGACAAAAGCTCAATAACTTTTCATAATGATCTTTACACCATATGTATGGGGACAACCTGGACTTTGGAGACCATGTAACACAAGTAGCTTGCATCCTTCTCTGCAGCAGTTGATGTTGATGTGGTACCTCCATTCTGTATCCCTGGCAATGAAGGAAGAGAAACTCGCTGGTCATCAAGCCTTCGGTCCTGAGAGTTGGCCAGCAGGCTGAATAACTTCTCAGAATCTGGACCTGGGAAGGTGGAAAGAGAGACATATTAGTTTCATGATCAAATATGTAAACGGGTATTACAAGATAACATGAGAGATTAAATTATCATTGTAAAAACATTGAATGCAATTAAACATGTTTGTATTCTAACCTCTGGGGACGGTGCTCTGACTGGGCTTGTTTTTGGGTGTGGACTTGGGACTAACATTTAAGACACATCGCTGTTCATTCATTCGCCCACGCTGGGAATGACTCATTAGGGTAAAGAAATCTTCCTGATCAGCTGGATTCAAGACCTAGATGTACAGAACATATTTAGGTCAATAAATAATCTGAAATATACAGTACATGCAAACACAAATGGGCCTTCAGATTGCAGATCTAAGACCTGATTCTTTCAAAATTTTGTAATGTAATGTAATTTACATCCTGGGGTTAAAAATTATAGCAGTGACTTGAGCATATACCTGTTTTTGAGATGCTTTATCTTTACTCTTTGGTAGTTCTAAGTCTGAGCTGAGGCTGAAGGAGGCTGAACGTAGAGGGCCTAAACCAGATGCAGATTTATCCACTTTTGGTGAACACTGGGCCTCCGGGGTTATGATTTGAGGTAGCGAGCACCTTTGGTCATCCATTCTGAAACCCTGAAAATGCATTAGGCCAGCATTACTCAGTATTTCTGATCAGGAGGCAAACTTCAAACTTCAACAGAGATGGGTAAATTATGGAAAGCTACAGTGTCAACTGGTTTGAATTTTACAAATTACACAGCTTTCACAAACTGAAAAACTGTACTGCACTGACATGACATTTCCATGAAAGCAGACTTTGAAGAACTGTGTATCCAAAACACTGGGAAGAGTGAAACTGCTTTCTGTAATTTATGGCTGTTTGGCCTTTTGTAGTATCCTACAAATGATATTTTATTTGTGTAATATTTTGTCCACATTCTAGTTTCATATTTGTGCAACATTTAAAGACAGAGCCAACTACATCACTACAGTCTTTTGTTACAATTGCTGTTAAAAATGTAAAATATTTTGTTCTTTGAAAAAGTACAAACCTGGACTTTAGAGACCATATAACACAAGTAGCCTGAATCTCCTCCCGCAGTAGATTTCGCAGGGGAATTTTCATTCTGTAATCCTGGTAATGACGGAAGAGACACTCGCTGATCGTTGAGCCTTTGGCTCTGAGTGCTGGCCAAAAGGCTGAACAACATTTCAGAATCTGGAGGTGAAATAGTTAAACAACTAGATACAGTGAACTTTAAAAATAAAAATGGAACTTGTCTGAACCTGGATCTATAAGGACGAAATGTAAGTAAGAGGCAATTGCAAGAATTGCACTCTGTAAACTGTTTAAAGAAACAGGGATTTATGAAAACAGCAAGTTTTAATTATCACCTGTGTTTAATGTACTTGCAGCAGGCTTTCTGTCTGTGTGTTTAGGTGTGCAGGGAGCACTCTTGCTAGGATCTAAGGAACAGCGCTGGTCATCCATGCGTCCATGCTGGCCATGGCTGATCATATTCATGAATTTCTGTTGATTATCAAGGGATTCTTCCTATTGGACAAAAAACAGTGGGATAAAGATTTGACCAAATGAGGATGAGTAACACTTAATAACACATAATCAAACAAGTCAGTAAATGAACCTGTAATGGCAATGAGAATGACACAATAGACCTGTATGGAATTGGAGCGGTCATGCTGAGAGGGAACCTGTAATTGGTTGGCTGGTACCAACAGAAGCTTCCTGCTTCTATCTGGAGTACTCTCGGTCACAGAGATGCGAGGTGCAGAGCCATGATGGTTATTACTCTCAGGGTCCTGAGAAAACAAGTCACATTTGGAGTAGACTTTATTCATTTATTTGTCACAGCACCTGCGCAGGTGCATGCACTGAGCCCTTTAGAACCTGCAGTGTAGTACCTGGTAGGTAAACTCTGGCAAGGACACCTGCAGTTCATCAAGGGGTCGACCCTGTTTGTTATTCAGGAGATCATAGTTTGAACCTGTGGGGAGCAGGAATGAAACAATCCATAATCAATCTAATAAAGGACACATACGTGTCTGGTATCTTTGTGTCTGTGTCCCAACCTGGAGGTGTAGTTTTGATTTGTCCAGCTTTAACAGGACTCAAGGCGCAACACTGGTCATCCATTCGTCCACGCTGTGAATAACTCATTATGTTGAAGATTTCCTCATGTTCTGAGGGTTCCTGTTGAACGTCAGCCAAAGAAAAAAGCATATTGTGTGAACTATTACAACCTGACAACAATGTTCTCCTTGGCACTAAATCAGTTGCCCTAAACCATTTTGGCTCATCACCAAATGTAAAAATTATCATGAAAATAATTATGCCTTAAAAGCTCATCTTTTCACTCTCCATAGAAAAAGTCCTGGAATCCATGCAGGGGATCAATGTAAAACACGAATGTAATATCAAAATGTAATCAATTATAGTATATTACAATGTCAACAAATTGATAAAATTAATTTATAATAGCTTAAAATTTTTATTTATTTTGGAGAATATAAACAATTCTGTACAAACATCTAAAAAAATATACAATACTTTATACTATACAATGAGAACCAAATATCAATCAAGCCTATAAAGGATCAAAACAAAACAAAAAAGGTACACAACATTTCAAGCTTGGAAATTATTTTTATCATACAAAAGGTCTTACCAGCACAGCGTTGGTAGCTTCTGATTGTGAGTCCACTTCAGCAACTGCCATCATGAAAAATGCAAAAAGTAAAACTAGACCAAATGTGAAACAGTACAGAAATTTACAAAAAAGCCCTTCCTGTAATTGATGAAGAATCCATTCAATACATATTTAAAGCAACTATTGCATGTGCAATGGAAATGATGATCATCCAAATGTGTACTGGATGTGGCTTGGTGGAAGGCTTTTAAATAGTGTTACGTCCCAAGTATTAACCCATAACCATTAAGACCCCAGCCAGTGCTCCGATCTTAATATTACCATCTGTAATGCCAGATGAAAACATAATCCTCAGCATGGAAGGGATGATCTTTTTAACTGGTAGGTGTACATATTCTCCCTTCTGACCTAACACATTACTTACAGGTTCATGTTTGTTGAGCATACTTTAGAGATAGAGATAGAGAGATAAATAAGAGCATATTAGAGGTGACTGAATACACTATCCAAGTCAAACAATCTCCACAATGCTTTAAAATAATTATGAGCATGAAAGATCATTCTTGGAGATGCATGTGTGACAAAACATGTAGGTGGACTATGAATTAAGATTATTTTGTCACACATTTAAAATGTTTATGTCAACTAAATGTCCTCTGGAATACTATACACAACACACAATATAAAATGAATGTTATGTTTCTTTTATTACTCGTTTTTAACAAAAAAGAAACAAACACCCACCACACTTGCTCCTATCAATATATTAAAGTACATGGTAAATGTGCAAGAATTCATAAGACAGCAGTTGAGAAATGTAGTCTTCGACAAACTTTCCCAGATGAAGAAAAAAAGGTACCTGAAAAAACCCCAACATATCCAACACTTAATGTCACAGAATATACGATACATACCTCTACTGACTTACATACATCCACGTTACATTTTTTGGTGTGAGATGATCCAGTTTGGTGAGAAGTACACAATTACAAGATTTTGATCAAGAATAGTAAAACAATCAAAATATTAACGTCTACTTAAATATTTTAATACAATTTAAATCACAGCAGTATACAGAACCCATTTCTCAACAACTAATAAAAAGACTATTCTAAAATAAAATAAAGAATCACAAATGTTTCCTTCCATGGCTACATCTAAAATTTCTCTTCATGTTTCATTTCAGAGGTCAGAGATGCTGTGACAGAAGACCAGCAATCCATCATCTCAAATGAAACACTAAACCCTTATTCCAGTGTACTCTTCCCTGTTTAGGGTCTACCGATCTAACAATCAGGATTAGGAACTTGGTCCAGACTCTTCAGGTCATTAAGGAAGCTGGTTGGAGTCAGGATGTGAGATGACCCTGTCAAAAAGAAAATACTATTTATAACAAAAACAGACAAAACCTCTTGAATTCTGCATTTTTGGGACTAAAATCATGGCCTAATCAACATTGATTGCTTACCAATCAGCACTTCCCATTTCCCATCAGTGGCTCGAGTGACTTCATAGGCAGAGCGCATCTCTGAGTGTGACACCCCACCAATCACAAATATAATAAGCCGAGGTCCAGAGCGGTATTCTGTTGGCGATTTATTTTTGTGCCAGTGTCCAAAACGTGCACTGCTGTAAAAGAATTACAACAATAACTGAGCAACAAGTAACTAAAACTAAAACATTTGTGTGCAGGCAGTTCCATTACCCTGAAATAATCCATCAATAATCATATCCATTTCCAATAATAGCAAATACTTAAAATAGTATGCAATTCTTCTCTTTGATATGGTATTCACATTAAGTTGACCCTGGTAAATAAATGTCAGCGTGAGAATCCTATACATCATCCTATTGGCAGCCATCAGTAATCAGTTGGGGATGTTAGTTTACGTTTATATTGCATATGTTATTGTAATGTTTCGCTTACCTCTTCCATTCAGTTTTATAATGTTATAAAGGATGTCAACTTAACCCCTTTTTCAACTGCCATGTCCGGTTTTATATAGCCAGCCTATATTCTAGTGTTAATATTAATGACTACTCAGTTTTAATTCCACACTTTGTTAAAAAGGAAGAACACAGCCATTGTGCATTATGCAGATTATGAATGAAATCAGGTCCATGAGAGTGGTTTGTATAAGCACCATCATCATGATATGAATTCCCTGGTGGATTATTATAGAGTATTCAAAAGAAAACTGACTAAGTTTCACCTTTTCAGCTCACTGACTCCAACGCAGTTACAGGGATAAAAGCTTTTATTTGACAACATTAATCTGTCTGATACCCAGGTTACATTTTTGTTGCCAGCACCCACCTGACTTCAGTCTGAGTTGTGTTGATGGGAGCAGGATCAGAGATGAAAGGCCACTGCTTTCTGTCCAGTTTGTCCTCTATGGCATTCTGTGATACAAAAACACAGTGTATAATGCTGAAAGCAAAACTGAGCAGGTGTGCCACCAACATCAGAAAGCTCATTTTGGCTTTAATACCTCCATGATGTCTTTGAGGATGGGCGTCCATCTAGAGAGCTGATATGTGCTCTCTGTGCGCTCCTTCCGATCTGGCAGTGTTTTCCCAGCATTGCGGCCCTAACAAACAACATGACGTATGTAACAAATACTGAGGGAATACATGTATATTACAACAACATTGACACTTTATACAAACTGCAATAATGATATTTACCCCAGCTATAATGCTACAGCCCAGGTTCTGCAGGTTGGTGATGATGTTGCTGTTGGCCTGTATGTTTGCATGCTGGATGAGCTTGGCAAGGTTTTCCTCCCCAATGCCTACATGGAAAACCACTCATAATTTAAATCACGAAAGAGGGCAATGATTCCGGTTATGTTAACCCACACAAGAATGCTTTTGTACATAAAAACATTTGGTTTTAAAACACTATATTAGTTAAAACAGAAAACGTGACTAGAGCACACCTCTTTTCTTGTGGAAAATGTACAGCAGTATGATCCTGATTTTGTCATAGGCCTCAATTTCATTGTTGAGAAGCACAGGAACAATGCTCTTCATGGCATCCTTTAGAGGTTCCCCTTCTGCATTTGCACCCATTACCAGGTCCTGTCAAAGACACCAGTGATTAATTATCAACTGCAACTGGAATGTGAATGACCAATTACAACTTCAGTCAGCTGACAGTCGACTCGTAGAGTAGCTGACACAGGAGCATGACTTGTCTATCAAACTCTTATTACCACTTCTTCTATTTTACGACCATACTGTGGTTTTGAGAATACTACATGAACCTTTAAGTGGTTTAGTGAAAGGGTCAGAGCAATAGTGTTAATGATGGTGTTACAAATACTGTAAACTCCTCTTTATTATAATTATAATAATAATAATAATAATAATAAATAATAATATCTCAGAATACTTAAAAAAAATTTACTGAACAAAAA
Source organism: Gadopsis marmoratus (assembly GCA_036023855.1). Classification (NCBI taxonomy): domain Eukaryota; kingdom Metazoa; phylum Chordata; class Actinopteri; order Centrarchiformes; family Percichthyidae; genus Gadopsis; species Gadopsis marmoratus. The sequence goes on from JAVQJF010115023.1 coordinate 11,168, forward strand.
AAATATTCTTTTTAATGAAATAAACTGTCTTACAATGCACAGTAAACTTCCAGAGTTGCATTTGAAATCCATTAACCATGTCAAAAATAATGACTTCCCTTTAATGCAATCATGGGCACTGTGTGACCTCCCTAAAAACTCTTGCTAAGCTGTATGATGAATTTGGACTAAGCCTTGTTAGAGCCAACCAACAGAAAAACAAATTGTGAGCAAATGAAACTAGAGAGTGGCTAGAAGAGCACATAAAAATACCATACATCATTTTGTTCATAACATTACACACATATATTTGTATTGGCTTGTCCAAACAATGCAGAACAGTTAAACAAATGACAGCTGACATAGCGCTGTTGCTGTTTGGATCACACTGTCCATCTTAGAGCCAAAACATGCTCATTGGATTAAAGAGGCAGCTTTCAGAAATGCTGACAATCCATTAGTGCAGTCGAGTGATTTACTCATACAAAAAGGCCCCATTAACACTTGCATCTCATAATGCCACAACCATGCATAGATTTTCATTTCCTGTGTGCTTGTGACTCATCTGATACAGGACTAAATGTGGTAGAATACATCCCCTCAGGGAGACAAAGCATGTCTGGCAAAGACAATAAACACAGTGGGGCTTGGTACTGGTCTGGACTGTGGCTTTATCCCAGGCTCACATTGATGGAAGGACTTCTACATTACGAAGTAGTACAAGGATGTGTTATTAAATGCCTTTACACTCAGTAATGACATAACAGCTTCTGCATTTCTGTAGATATATGGATGTTGATGTCCCAAGCTTCTTATGCAATATTACGATTCTCCGTTAAATATCACCCGACTGTGCCAGTGGTATTTGAACATAACCCAGAAAAGCTATAAATAAAGATGCCATCATGCGAGGTCACTTAGTGCACGGAGTGAGTGGTACAGAGTAAATCCATGTCAGACATTCTCTCTAAGATACTTACTGTCAGTGACTAACACAGTGGAACATTTTAGTTGATCCCCTGTCATATTAAAACTAGTGTGTTAGGTTGTTTTGCCAACAAATTGCATGAGCAGACAAATTCCAAGACTATTAAAAGTTAAATGCCCAAATGGTCATCTATGGATGCCTTCGCTATGGATATATGGATGTTTCTATTTATACCTCCAACTATAGTCACCAATTCCATTGCCATAATACATACTGTATAATGAGCTGCACCTCCAGAGTATAAATAAAGACATTTAAACAATGTTGTTTTTTATCTATCAGAGCTGTTAGTTTCTACACTGAAAATGTTGCTTGTGTTCCAACTGCTCCGATGTCAATGATACCGTCAAAATCTTACAATATAAATGTGACAAAATATTACAATATTTCAACTGTACACCCCACAAGAGTACTGACCTGTTCAACTTCGCAAAGCTTATCAAGAGAGGCCTTGAATTTCTTCATACAAGCTTCAGCTAGGTGCAAGTGAGTGGAGTACTGTGAATGAAAAAAATGTGTAAAGATTAATTATTAATTGACTAATAACAAAATCATCATATGATAAATAAACCTTTTTTTTCCCAAAAGCTACAAGCAAGAGAAGTCTTGATATCAGAGAGAAACTTTCTGTAGCTACTCCACTGAAAGTAAAGGGAGATTCTCGTCATAATGTCAATATATAGGGACATTAACTAGAATGTGAGCACATTTTTAAAGTCAGGCTTAATCAAATTAAAGCTAAGCAAAGCAAAAGGAAACAATTAATCTAAATGGTGTCTAATTTACTGTTAGAAGTGTCTCCTAATAAAATATGATCAAAATCCTGACTGAGGTAAAAATGTACTGTTGATATTTGTATAGTCCTAATTTCACAGTACTGTTTGCAATAGAAAAATCATCATTAGATGATGAGACTAAAAAGGTAAAGAGTTGGCTTTTTTTTCATCCCACTCACAACGCTCAGCTCCTTCTGATACTGTGGCATCTTCTTTAACATCTGAGAGAGATCTTTAATGTTGGCCTGAAATACAAAACATTTTAACCAAAATTGCATTATAATGAAAAATAGTCTTCATGTTACATCATGGACATCTGTAATAATAACTGAACCAAAATCAGTACTGCACATGACCACTCACATTGTCAGTGCACATTCTCTTGCTCTCACAAAATGTGCGAAGAAGCTCTGTCACTTTCCTGCAACAATGGGTTTTGACAATGATTAGTCACCTTGTATAGGAGCACATTTAATTAATTATAATATTACAGAGCAAACAAATTGTAATCTTGTTTGATTTATGTACCCTACAAGTTCAAACCTTACCCAACTGTTATATAAAACACACTCATCATACATTCTCAAAGTCATTCCACTAACTTCTGTTTGTTAATTTATTGTAAACAGCCAGCTTGCATACCCAGGCAGAATGCATTTTGACCGTGACACCCAGTAATGTGGAGATATGACACACTTACTTAGTGACATCTGCAATGTGCATATGTCTGAGCTGAACCCACAGCTCATCATCTTCGTCCAATAACACTTCTCTCTCTTTTGAATCCCCAATGCCGGTTGTCTGATAACTTAAAATAAAAAACAAGTACACACGTACAACACAAATGAGTATAGAGAAACAGTATGCCCAAGACAGCACACTCAGCTGGCAAAGCAAATGAACAGCAGCCGATATATAATAAGATGTTGACTCACGTATAGATGTCCTGTTTGATATCAAGCAAGTCGTAGGCCATTGCCTGGAAGGTCAACTCATGCAGAATAGGCGAGATGGGATCAAACCCACGATCAACAATCAGTAGCTGGGATCGCGCCTTGTCTGCACCCTAAAAACAATGAACATAAGGAATACTAATGAAAGATCTACTTCACAAATGCATAAAAAATTAGGATGTAGTCTAAAGTATGCATGAAATTTATTATGTTGGGAATCTTTCATGCAGTTAAAGTCTTATCCGCGTTTATCTATACTTCAATACCACCACGTGATGCAGCATGAGGCCGCACATCAGCAAACTTGCAATGTCAAGAGAAGTAAAAAATACAGTTACAATGCAGATGTGTGGGGGGAAAAAAGACAACAGTAATACATGCCTGTTAAAGCCCATCTTGGGAACAAGGAAAAGTCAGCTAAGAAAGACAGAAAAGAAGAAGGGAAAAGGGGAAAGTTCCAGCTAACCGTGAGAAAAATAATCAATAGGAAAGAAAACCCACAAACCACAGACACGTACACAATCTGTGAAGGTGAAGAGCAGAATGCCAAAGAAAGTGTAAGCTCTTCTATGGAAAAGTTGGTTCAGCAGATAAAAGCAGTATAAGAATTCAGAAAATCAAAGTTATTTGTTAAAGAATTGTATTAATACAGTAGAGTACATAAGAATAGTTGTGGTTAGCGGTCTAAGTAGTTCCTGACCTCTCCCATGCTCGGGTTGTCAGCTTTGTGAGCAATGAGTCGCTGGTAGACCTCATCAGCCAGTCTAGCATTCTCCTCTGGTCCCCTTAGAGACAGGAGGGTATATAACTGAATCAGAATATTCATTGGCAAACTAACGTCAATGTACTTTTATGTAAGGCTTCCATACTTGCAGTAACGGATTGCAGGGTACTCCTTAAGTGTATCGCACAGGGTTGCGATCTGTTCCGCCAGATTTTCTATCATTTTGTCTTTTTCAACATTTGGCTTAGAACTGTAGAAGGAGTACAAGGAGGTCGGGTCATCCAGGGAGAACACCTGCAGGGGTGAGAGGGATTGAGGTTATGTTATGTCATATCATATTATGTTCACGACAACCAAGCTGTACTGTGAAAGGTGTCGCCCATAGCAAAAACCCGTAGAGAACTATGACCCCACTCTACAGTTCCCTACAGCTCTAGGGAGCATTTCAGCATCTTTCAGCTCGTTGTTTTGGTTTTACTGCCTGCAACTTTACAGTTTTGTATCATTCTTAACTCTCTCATCAACTTTGTTCCAACCTCAGCAGGCAGCATTTAAAGAGAAAAAGCTCTGATAAACCCACTGTACACTACCTGCCAAGAACCTAAGGCCACACAGACAAAATAAGTGAGTAGCTGTTGAACATAGTGGGACATTTTGCAGCTAGAGCCAGATACGTTTCTCAAGAGCTATTGCAAGCCAAAACACAGCTAAAACAAAAGTGAGTGTGACTGTGGGACCCAAAAAAAATTTATTAAAAAAATCAAGTTTATGTAAAGGAGGTGGTTTCCTACCTGAGACTCATACGGCAGGAAAGCAACGTTGATCTCTTTTAAAGTCTTGATGACCTTGGACACTCTGGATTTTCCAATCTCAGCAAAAAGACCATCAGGGCAAGCTATGGAAGCAAAAATAAATAAATAAATTAGAAATGGCAATAGCTTAATAATGATTAGATATATTTTGAAACTGAAATGTAGTGCATAGTACATTTGAAAATAACTGATTCATAAATAGGTTTCCTAGGTTTAACATTGTATGTTATATACACACACAAATATATATACACACACACACAATCTTACTGTCAGTGAAGAAGATGTGTGCTGCTTTGTAAGTAAAGGCAGAGTCTTTGAAGTCGTTAATGAGTGCATGAACGGACTGCAATTGAAAACATATAAAAAGATTAAGAATATGAGAAAAATCACAATGAGCACAGAAGATCTTAACATTAGAGGGAGCAGCTAACCTTCTCCACAGGTGAAATCAAATAAATGGCCTCCAAACTAGAGATGGGCTCCCTTCGTTTATTGATGTCTTCCACAACTGAAAAGGAGAACACAGAGGACTTTTACTTCAATATAAACAATATGACTGGATCAATATTGCATGCAACTGCAGATAAAACATAATCATCATCATGTAAAGTGAAATATGGTAATATAATGAAACCCGATTGCCTTGCGACCTTTGTTGATAACCAACTATAGCGGTAAATTGCCACTCAGCTACAGCCGGCATAAAGATTCTCACTCCGTCTGGCTGGCATCTGATGTTCAATTTCTGTTTACGTGAATAGCAGCAGACTATAGCGAATATGCTTTATATTTTCTTTGAAATTAAATAAAGACCAACCAAGACTGAACTTTTGAAAAAACTAAAGGCCTTCTTGTTATTTTTAATATTCTAAAACATGTATGACAGTATTGCAAAATCCATGTCCTGGCAGAATGTAAGGACACCGGCACACATACACAC
>JAVQJF010115026.1:0-18688 GCA_036023855.1 Gadopsis marmoratus
CCCCCCCCCCCCCCCCCCCCCCCCCCCCCCCCCCCCCCCCCCCCCCCCCCCCCCCCCCCCCCCCCCCCCCCCCCCCCCCCCCCCCCGCCCCCCCCCCCCTGCCATACAGGAGGATGGGACACATAAAATAGCATATTTTATGGTGTTTATCATAAATGTGGTTTTCATTTTAGGAAACACTATTATTAACATGACTGCAACTTATATTAGATGTCATATTGACCGTGGTCTTAGCTGAGCAACATTTAATAGTTACATTGCTGTTTAAAAATTTAACTTTGATCTCATCTGGACACTGCAGAGGGAACGTCCGTTTAAAGCACAAAGGCTGAATGAACATTGTCAGGGTTTGGTTTCAGGTCGGTTCTCCTGAAGAGTATTCAACTGTGGAGATTAGAAAACTCGCAGGTGTAGAGAAATTGCAGCTCTTCCTCTTGATTTTCTACCTGACATCGGAGTTCTCCATGTCAATGCCTCACGCAGCTTCTGTTATCTCTGGGCAGAAAGCAAATTACATACAACGACCAACCACCTCAGATTATGACTTCATATTTATCATTCAAAAAACCATTGTGCGGGACTTAAATGGGCTTAAAATACCAAATTCTGCCTTCTGAAAGATTGGACTTTGGTAATCATTATATGGATTGAGATACACACGGGGGATTTCACAATGTGCATTCAACTCCTGCTTTAAACCACTTAAAGTGTACTGTTGAATACATCGCTTTGCCAATATACTGGGATTGTGTTTATATACTTTATGTGATTTTATAGATATGATCCAGCTTGTTTGATTACATTCTGAATGTTTTATTGATCTTTTAAAGTGAGGCCGTTAACTGTACATGTAGGTTAAAACTGGGTTGAATGGATTCTATATTGCACGTAACTGCTGTTTCAATGACAATATTTCAACATGCTTTTTACTGAAATAAATTCATTTAAAAGTAACTGAAAAGATCCTTATATGTCTACAACACTTTCACGTCTAACCTGCATTTAGCCAGGTTTTAAATCTACACATCGAGACATCTTTCGACCTGCAAACCATCACATACACGGTTGTAACATCCTGTGGTCTCCATGTGGGTAACATCTGTAATTTTGGGGACGTTCAATCAGGAAGAAATAGCCCAAAGCAGATTTATAAATTGCCAATTGGCATCCGCAAACCAAGAAACATTGGTATCGGCTTTCACAAACTAATTTAGATTGAACCCTGCACCAACAATTGGTTGTGAACTCCCAGTGGGGGGACCGGTTTTGGCAGGTGAGGGTAAGTACAGTATAGTGGTCTGCAGGGTGGAGGTGGAAGACTAGAGGATGTGCTCTGTGTTTAGCATCGATCAGCAGGAGATGGAGGTCTGACTCCCAGCCCGGTGTTGTGCTGGCCCGCTCTAATTGATGTAATGAATGTGATTAGGTGCTATCGGAGGGATCACAGAGCCTGGCCTTTTTCCTTATCTCCCAATGCTTCCTGGGCCCTACAGACTGGAGCAATAATGCATCAGAATGGGGTGGGGGGGGGGAGAAGATGGACGGACTGAAGCCTTAAGATGGAGGAGTTACCAGACTCTCATCTCAAATGTGAACACGGTAACATACATCAGCGCCGTGGAAATGGACACCGGATCTTACACATGTGGCTTATTCGTAAAGACGGGAGAAAAAGTCCTTTGTAGCCATTTTCAGCGATGGACGTTCCATTTGAGGAGATCGTGGCTCTATCTGTGAAATGCTAGATAAACTGCTCTCTTTTGCCTTGTGTTGCTCATTCAGAGGGACTTCCATCAATAATCCAATCCGGGGACTCTTATATTTGGTTGACTTGCATCACTTGTGTTGGAGGCCCGAACAGAGAGCGAAGCGTTCAGCAGCGCGACACTGGCATCGTGTGGAGGAGCGGAGTCTTGCAGGGAGATTTCACTGTCATCAACGTTTTTACATCTGATTTGATGAATGCACGGTTTTCGGACGTCTCATCATAATATAGAAAAGATTTTGTCCTTTGCAAAAGTGGGGTGAAGCTGCTCTTGTTGGTGTAGTCGGGGATACCTTGTTAACATGTTAAATACAAAAAGAAATCAAATTTTATCACCAGGAACTTGCCCCTCAGCAGCAGACAGTGTTCCAGTACGGCAGGTTAATGGTAAACGCATCCTTTACCTGTAACATCTCATCTTTAACGGCACGTCCAGGCTGTAAAGAAGAAGAAGAAGAAGAAGAAGAAGAAGAAGAAACAGAGTCGTCTATTATTTGCATTCTGCAGTGGCTTTCTTTGATTGGTCCATGTTATCTGATGGATTCAAGAAGATGTTGCAAATACCTGGCAGATATGACTTGGTGCTGATACATAACTCAATGAGCTACCATTACACGGCTGACTGGCATGCAAAATGCTTTACATTATATACATCTTTGGGGACAAAGAAGGCAGCAGTTTGTTTTAATTGCTTGTCGACCCGTTAATTCAATTCATTTCAATTCAATAACATTTCATTTGTCTCTGTAAAGGGCAGTTGGGTCTAGTGAATTAATAAAAAAATAACACGATTGAGCAATGAAATAAATACAGAGAGGAAAGAAAATACAATGTCACTGCAGCGATGGTGCATGACGATCACTGGCAAATATCTGGTATTTAATAATACATTGGTCAGTGTTGGGAAATCTATAACGCGGTGATACATTTGATCAAAATCTTTACTTAGTCATTGTCCTTTGGTCTCATAAGGCACGTGTTTTACATACATTTCACTATCTGGAACATGCACTTGGTGCACAATTACCTGTGTTCTGCATGTAGAGCTGCAAAGTCTAAATGCCCGAGGGTCTCATTAATAAAAATGGATTAATTTAAACTTCATTTTCGATTCCTTCTTAAAATAAGATTTCTAATTACGGGGGGGGGGGCGACACCTGGTCAATACAGTTACACAGTTTCCATCAATTAATTATATATGCATCCTTCTGGACTCTGATCACAGACTTGTCCCTCAGTTTAATTTCCTTCTTTCGTTTAACTCAGCCATGCTGTGTGCTGCACACATTGCACTGGCTTCATTATGGGCTGGCTCTACTCGAGCTGCTGAGTAACTTTAGTGTGGATTAAAGTTACGTCCCTACTATTATACAGTAGGGGGGTGAAACCTGGTAATGATCTTGTTTTTTGTGAAGAAAACGTGTCTAAAAAGTGGAATTCAAAGCATCACCAGATGTTTTTTTAGCCTTGGGTCACAGGAGTCCATGTATTTCCAGCTCAGGGTAAAACTTAATTGGCTGTTTTTACAGATGAGAAACAACCTGATGGTGCCTCTATCGCAACAAACCAACCTGATATTTGTACATTGCATTTACATTAGAGTTAAATTATTCCCACTGGATCTACAGGGTAACTTCAGTCCATGATCTTTGGCTCCTAACACGGAGCACAGCTGATTTAGGTTTTTGCACCAAGACATCAGTTTGACATCATTTGTGGCAAAAGTATCACGCGAACTCATTGACTGAGAAATACGTTCACATTATAATATTTACCAGCAGGTAGATACTGCCCCTCTGTGGTGTCATCAGTGATGTTGCTTTTTCCTTTTCTTTCCACCTGCCAGCTGCTTCTATCACTGACATCACACATATACCCTAAAGAGGGCAGTGTGACACAACAAATACACTTCCCTGCATTGATCCTTGTTCCCACCCTGTACAGATGAAGCATTGTTGCATATATTAGACGAGATTTAACCATCAGTTTCATCAACACATGCTGTCTTTAAAGGGTCTTTGAAGGTACTTTTCCCATTTGAGCTGAAGATTCCATACTGAAATGAAACCACCGAAAGCCATGAACATACAATCTGGATGTTTGTCCTCCTACATCCTCAGATTCCTGATCACATGTGTAATATTCGACTCAGGCTGTTCCAGCAACACTAGTGATTATGTCTTTCATGCACATTGATCATAAGCCACCCCACCGTGTGGTGATGCTATTAATTACAGCAAGTGCTGCAGAGCTCTCACATCAAGAGAGGCCACTGCCAATCACCGAAATAACTGTGTGCTATTAGCCTAATGGTGAAGGTCTGTATGTCTCTCAGAATTCTCATACACAGATTTTTAGTTTATGAAGAAAATCTGAAATTAGGATAGGCTCACTTATAGGCAATGAAAAAACGGTACCAATATGACAATAAGAATCTTATTTCACATTAGCTAATGTGAAAGGCGTCATTAACTGTTGATGCATTACACAGATAAACACATTGATTTATTTCAACAGGAAAATGAAGAACTGCAGCCGACAGAGGAGAGAGAGCCGGTGAGAAGAAGACGTCACGTTCATTTAAATCTTTGCGCTAAATGTTTGAGAACCAGTGGATTAACTGGCAGTTAATGTCACACTGCTGAGTAAGTATTCCAGGATGATGCAGGTGTTAAAATGTGAGCCTTGCTGTTTGGAAACCACGCTCATCAAACGGCGCCAAACTACAAGAGCGCCGTTTCTGATAGGCGACACATAGCCCAGCTTTTGCTGTGCATCCAACAAGTCTTTATCAGACTCTACAACAGCCATTTTGGCGTAATGTCACAAGGTTTATCTCTTTCTTTTTCTTTTTCACATGGGCAAACTGTCCGGGTGTAATCCTTTTCTCCTGCAGTATCTGCTTCTACTTGCTTTGATTAGTTTAACCTCTCGTGTGACTGCAGAGCTGCCATTTCTCACCTGTCTCCAGCTCCTGTTTGTCCACCATTGGCAGCCCATTGACTGCTGCCTGCTTTGCCATTTTTGGATTTTTTTGGTCAGGTCTCAGTGAATTGCTGGCCCAATATAACAAGTGGTGTTGCTACACCAGCCTTCCCAATTCTGGATTCACTTGTTAGATGGCACATTCTTTCAGGGTCTGTGATAAATGACATAAATTCAGAGCATGAACTCAGGAATGTAAACCTTTTTTTAAATAGTGCAATTACGTCCACAAGAACGCATTTTCTTTAAAACAATGGAGTAGAGTGTTTCAATGGTTTTCTCAAACAAGTTGACACAAGTCAAAAATTAACATAAAAGAGAAGCTTGGGACATTAAATTAGTTAATCTTAGTTTTGGAGGAAATAATAAGGAATTGAGTTTTAAAAAAGGCTCAACACCTCCATCATGTGGTATAGATGTATAAATAACGTTCATTTCACAAAGCTTTTCTACATTAGAGAGGAAAAGCCTGCTTTATGGAGGGGGGGAGGTTCTCGGCTAATGGTGAGATAAATTAATCCACAAAAGCAGACAGGTAAACGAGGTAAGAGAGCCGAAACTGGCAACAATGTGTCTGCCTGGAGGACGTCTGAGGCTTTTATGTATTTCTGGTAATGGATAAAAAGGGAGCGACAACGGAGTGTTTCACTCTGAGGAAGTAAAACTCTTCTCTGGAGGTTTCACCTTTCTGTGGAAGATTATCAAGGGCGCCATGAATAATACTTTTGAAAGCCCGAGTTGGGTCTCAGTGAGTTCAGTTTAAAAAAATAAAATAAATATCTTGTCACGAGGTTGTCTTCAACGTTCATTTGCATAATCAACTTAATTCATGACCTGTAATGATCCATACTGATAATAGATTCACTGTGAGGCCCAAAGGGCAGCCATTTGTCCTCTTGTGCTCCTTGTCTAAGGCATGTCCCAACTGAATTACTGATTCTAATTAGGTTGCTTGAAATACACTTTTGCTTCTAAATGCGCATTATTATCTCCATTGCGTAATGTAGAGATGTATGAATGAGAACATTCATTCTTCATTGACATGTGCAGACCCCAAAAGACCTTGATATGGCACTTTGAGATTAATTTATTAACACTTACTGTCTTCACTGAAGCTTAAAGGTTTAGTTAATGCTTTCCAGGGGCTTCTTATTGCATGGGATGCAGTTTTTCCTCAGCTTATACAGTATCAGTTCTTCTGACTATCTGTCATGTGTGGCCTCATTTGTGCCTCGACTAATATGGAAATACTTGAACCTGAACCTGATGAAGGTTGGTCATAGAGCAGAACACTATCGGTGACATCCTAACCGATGTGTTTTCCAAATCACCATCGTGTCCATTCCCTTGGAATTGCAATTGCTTTAGCGGCTGTGCAAACACAGCGATGTTGTAAAATGTTAAACATGCAGAAACGTAATACAATTCACAGCTTAAATTAAGCAAAAACGCACTTGCAGTAATGGTTGTAATGCTGGGATTCCTGCTGTAGATTGGACACAATATGACCCCATGACAGGGCTTGTGTGACAGCACGAGACACGGCAGAGAAGGAGTCCCGTTAATGAGGCAGGGTGAGAGATGGGATGAGGCCGAAAGACAGATTCTGTGGAGAGAAAGTGTCAATGAGCTGGACGGAGACAGCAGATGCATGCTGGACGGCGAGCTGTCGATAGACACCTAGACAAGTAGTCTCTGTGCAGCCATAACAAGTTGTGGATCCTCACCCCCCCCCCTTCCAGTTCCCCTTTGGCCTCGGCTGGGCCTGCTGCCTGGGGCCTGGGTGCCTGGAATACTGGTAATAATGGTGGCATTGATCGCTGTGCCTGGGATGGCCAATTACAGCTTCCATAGCATCTAATGAGGAGCAATCGCTCCGGTGGCAATTACCGCAGCTGTATCAGCGCCCCGGAACTGAGATGGAGAGCCGCAGACACAAGGAAGTGCAAGTGAGACAAATAAAGGGTGCTGCAACTGCTGCACGCGCACACACACGCACACGCAGGTACGCATCTCACATATCGGCCAATTCAAATGTGGAATTAGTCCTAAAACAAGCTCACCGTTTGTTAGAGTAGATGGGAAGGAAACAGAATACAGCCGTACTGTGGGAAAGTGTGTGCAGCTCGCCAAAGCCCAAAACAAAAGGGGCAGCATGTAACATAACAATATCTCACGAAATCTTACAGTGACGTACAATATTAACAACAGAGCATTTGTGGCAAAAGTGGTTTTTCATTCTTAGCAACAGTTGTTTTTACTCTTAAGTAGGTTTTTTATTTTTATTTTTACGCCACTTTCAAAAAAAAAAAAAAAAAGAAATAATGTGACTAACTCCAGCGCGGTGCTGCAGTGCAAATGCAACGCACCCTTCGGACGAGGCGTCGCTAATTGGTGAATGAATGTGCGTGTGTTTTTGGCAGCTGTGGTAAAAACGCCTGGCGCGGGCAATTGCCGTTGTCCTGGCGGCGGTAATGCGCCGCGACGTCGGGTGCCAACCGCCGTGAAACATCGGGCAGAAGAAGAAGAAGAAGCGCTGTTGTTTCATACGCTAAGCTAACTAGCTAACCTGTCAACAGGCGGGGTTCTGCTGCACCTGCCGCACCAGGACTCACGCGATGCCCCCGGAGACACTAATGAGTTAATGATTTAACGATTTAATGATTTAATGATTTAATGAATCAACAGCCAGAGGCAACGCCCGAATTTCTCCACGTGACAAAGGTAAGCGCTGCTTTTGCTAGCATGGCTAGCTCATGGTTGGTTCATTTGGTGTTTGTTATGCTACTAGTGGCTAATTTCCCTTTTTTTTTATTTATTTATTTATTTTTTTTGCCAGGTGAACTTGTTTGGTTCGTTTTGGGTATTCGCTGTGAGTTCACTTATTGTAATGGAACTCACTGTTGTTTGTTTGTTTTTGCTCTGCTGATCTATTTATTTATGTATTTTGGCTGTTGTATGGCACGTTCATAATGATGCTGTTGACTTATTCAGAGGTGAAATATAAACACTCAGTGTTTTACAGCCTGTTGGTTCAGTGCAAACTCTGGTTAATATGATGATGATGATATGATATGATATATGTGTTGTCTTGCACACAGACCATTCACCTAAGTGTTTCATCTTAATTCTCTTATTCTTCATTATACACAATTCGTATTCGGCTTAAATTGAACAATTAGTCATATCGTAACTCCAGCTTGGCTCCAAAGCTCCTGTTAATGTACTGATGGTGATTTTGCTGCTTGTCAGTGCTACATTCACACTTCATAACAGGAGAATATCTGCTTGAAGCTATGAGGTTTGTGGTTTTAATGTAAGTAATTTGCTGCTGCATAGGCGACATGCTGCTCACAGTGGATTATTATTATTATTATTATTATTATTATTATTGCCACTCCTGAATTTCTGCGGCATTGGGCTTGATGTGTACTGGAGGGGAGTGCCAATATCAACTCCGAACACACACCAGTTCACATGAATTTGCTACACGTGTGTTGGACTAAATGGAGGAACCATTTTGCCTTTGCCCTTTCTCTCCGGCTGTGTGCTGCTTCTATCAGCCTAATGCTTTGTTATGTAAGGTTAAAGGGCGGTTGCTGCTGTTGAGTCCATCAATTTGAGCAAAGGATGTGGATTTGTACATAGTGTGGGAGCGTGGTCTACCTGATGGGCTCGACTCGGGGTCGAGTCCAAACCTCAACAAAAAATATATACTGCATAATATTATGTCCACCCCCTGTACAAACCTACATTACAGCATATAGTTTGGGCTCTGACATTACCAGACCTTGATATAAGAGCAATTCCTGTCATCTGTTTACATTCTGTTCATTTATTCTCTTTTCTATTGCCATCTCTTTGTGGTTGTAGGCAACTGTCTGCAGACCTAACCAAGCCTCTGTCTTTTTGTGATCTGTCTCACTTTCAGAAACTATTCCCTTTCACACTGCCACTTTACTTTTTTCTTTTGTGTAAAGATCTTCTATCACCTTTCCTCTTTTCGCTCGACGCGTCTTTGCCGCTGTGTTAACTTTAATGTCAGGACGGAGGTAGTGGCTCAGTGACAGTCAGGCATGGGGGAGCAACACAAACAGCCTTGGCAGCTAGTTGTGTATGTAAGTGAGGGATAAGCGGGACCCAGCACATAGACGCAACCATGAGAGTGTCTGTCTGATTTGAGGCTTTGGCGTGAACATGGGAAAGGAGGCTCTGGGCCTGTAGCTTTCATCAGACTAAACGTACACACACACACACACACACACACACACACACACACACACACGTTGTTAGCTAAGAGCGAGTGAGGTGTGGAGAGAGGGGTGGAGAGGTTACAAGATAATCAACACTCCTCTCCACCGTAAACCCACACAATAAAGACTTGACATCAATATGCCAGTGCAGTCTTCACCACAATAGCGCCTGGCACCGAGGGGGGAAAGGGCCTCCACAGTACATCCGCACTGATTAAACCATAATGAGAGAGTGTGTGTGTGAGTGAGTGAGTGGATGTTCTCTGAAATGTAGCAGAGAGTTTGCCTACTTTTAATTAGCAGAAAATACTTTGGTTGTCCATTGTTTTAGGCTGCAAGTGATGATGCATGATTAGGTGTCCTAATATAAGAAAATAATGGACTTCTGTGCCAAGTGTATTATTTTCTAATAATGGGCACATCAGAATGTCTTATGCTGCTGATATATTATGGTGAACTACTGGAGACTTAAACCAGCTGAACTCAAATGTGTCATCTGCCTAAAACAGACAGGGTAATGTATTGCAAGGACAAACCTCAGTAGTTGCTACAGACCAAAATGTATTTGTAGCACCAAATATCAAAAGCTGGCACTGAATGGCAGATCGGATTTGTAATCTTGTTTACTTATTATATTATCGGGGCGCAAATGATTTAAATCAAAATTTGGCCAGTTTTTTACTATTTTATTCAGCTAAAATTCTTGTTTGGCTGCTGCTGTTTGCAAAAACGTTTAACTTTCTTGTTTCAAAGAAGAAGAAAACTGTATTGTAGAAAACCATGTTTTAAAGGGATGTACTTTGATACACTGATTAATGAATAGACAATTAGATAGGGGTGTGACTCTCTAGGCAATCAAGATCCTATTACAATGCGGTTTCATAAAACAATCGCAGATTGAGTTTTAAATTTCCAGTTATTGAGTCTTCTGCATTGAGACGTAATCATTCAAAAGAGAATCGCGATGCAGCTAAGAATCGAGTTATTTATTTTTTCCCACATGTTGTGATTATAAGCTTTCATTTGGCAGCAGTAGAAACCTAAGCATTGCCTAAACACTATATTAGATGAAAAGACTTTTTTCAAATGAAAACCTTATGTTGACACTATCTTTGTCAACTTTTGTACAAACTGTACTTTACCACCCCCAACAAGTGGGAAAAGTTGTTTCCTAGTAACAGCTGAGGAGTCTTCAGGCATCTGGGGCAACAACGTCAAAGCTGTGTGGCTATCTAAAAATACACCCTACCCTCCTCAGCCAATCACAGGTGTTCTCTGTCAAGACATTATAAACACTTAATGGGCACTTGCCCCTCGAGCAGACAAAAGTATTTATTGTTGCTATGGCATTATGTACTGTATGTGATGAATGTAGGTGATGGAAAAGCTGACCCAAGCTGTCGAATAATGGCATGTTTTACAATTTACACAACATAACCAAGTTCACTTCAGAATGATGAATATTCAGTGCAGCTTCATTAACCTCAAAAGCTTTCTATTCAAGTTATTCAATTACTTGTTTTTGTATGTGTTTTTAATAAAAAAAAAAAAGACGTGCAGCAGAGCACCCCTCCCGTTTAGCTAAAGTTTATCTTCGCCAAATATAAAGGATTTTCATTTCTAGTGTTTGGTAAGAAAATGTAGCACTGATGATTGTGTTCTTATTATGTGCGTTACAGGTGTATGTTTATGTTTATGTGGGTATATGCAACTACCAACATGCCGTGCAAAGTATTTCTAAGCACGTATATAGGAAGCCTTAGGGCCTCAAGATGCGTGTCCAACATTTTTAGGTGGCCAGA
The DNA here is from genome assembly GCA_036023855.1 of Gadopsis marmoratus. Taxonomy (NCBI): domain Eukaryota; kingdom Metazoa; phylum Chordata; class Actinopteri; order Centrarchiformes; family Percichthyidae; genus Gadopsis; species Gadopsis marmoratus. The sequence continues at coordinate 10,806 of JAVQJF010115026.1, forward strand.
TCTTACTAGGGATTACATTGATGTCACATCCTGCCTGTGCATTGTCATCGTCATTTGTCTAAATGAATCCCTCACGTTTGTCCTTCAGTCCTTCACCCTCCCACAGCCAGTCAGCAACACGCCCTCGGTGACAAGTGGCACTTTGAAGCCATTAGTTGATCGATTTATATTTTGCACAGGGTGAGTATTTCGCTTGGACTGAGGAGAGATGTACTGGATGAACCTGTAATGTTGTGTCACGCACAGCATTGAGCAGAGCCTCGGCAGCATCGCCTTACACCTTTAGATGGCAGCAGCATGCTGCTCCATCATGCAGAAAGAGTCCGAGGGCACACAGGGTCTGGTAGATGTCTGGAGCTAAGCGAAAAACAAAGAGGGACAGTTAGAGCTCATTATTTCTTTGATTCTTCCTCTTGTCTTCATCCAAATCTTTGTTATCTGTAATGTGCTGTCTCTTGCAGTGAGGGGGGGGGGGGACCTCTTTTTTTAATAAGACAAAAAGAAACCAAAGCTAGAGCTGCTTCGCTCATCGTGTTTAAGTTTGATGTCTGTTCCATGTAATTGAACTTGATGAATGCTGGCGTTGTTTACACGCAAACACGCTTTGTCCTTTCAGCCCCACCTGACGTATCTGGGCCGGGCCGGTTATTTTCAGAACACGATTCAGTACCTGTCTGTCTGGCAAAGAGCTGTGGTTTGAATTGTCAATCATATGTAGTCATGAGTCCTTTATTCTATTGTTTTGTTTTGTTTGTTTTGTTGCAGCAGGTCTTGCATACAGTTGTGGAAAATCTGTATGATTCTGTTACGTCTGCAGGCCTAAATTAGATGCTGCTAGTCGCCAGTAAAAGATTCAGGGAAGATTATACTTTACAACAGCAGATGGACGTGTTCCATGAAGAATTTTCACATTTGACACTGAAGCAGGCTAAAATATTGTAATGAAGTGTCTATTGAACTCAAATGCTTGAAAATTCTGCTTAAACTTTCACAAAAAAGAAGCGGCTATCCATGGCAGTGTGTCAACTCACATTTCGATGCTTATACACATTCAGTTTCATGGCCTTAGCCGAGATTTTGGAAACACTCCAAGTATAACCAGCGCAACTGCACGCTGCAAGGAAATGTTTGGCTGGACACCAAAAATGTTGTAATAAATTTCAACAATTTCCACATTATATTGTTTTTAGAGCAACAATGGTCAGACAATCAATACAATTTATCTCCAACTATTTTGATAGTCTTTTCAGTAATTTATTTTTTAATCAAATGTCGTTTGCTGGTTGTAGCTTCTTGAATGTGTTTTGTTGTTGCTTTTTTATGTCTTTCATAATAAAAACTAAATGCATGTTGAGTTTTGGAGTGATGTTCAGGCAAAACAAGCCATTTCATGATGCCACTGTGGGATATCAGTTGGCATTTAAAAGCCTTTTTTATTTGGACATTTTATAGACAAAATGGTTCATTCAATCAATCAAGAAAACTATTGGGAGATTAATCGAAATTGAAAATGATTGCTAGTTGTTAGTCCCTGATTAATTTAACTGTTTTTATCGCCTATATGATGGTCCAAAATCAGATTTATTTTTTTCTTTTTCTCTTTTCACACTGCCAGGAAAATAATTCTGGTGGACTAATACTAAATCCTGTCATTTTTATGTTAACTCGCTCACACGTTTTAAAGGTGGGACATCAGAATAAGCCTTCATTTGAATCTGGCTGCAATGTCCTCCTCAGGTTCCCAAATTCCCAGAAACAACAACAACGAAGACGTCTTATGGGTGTCTGCAATGGTAGCTATGGATTCTAAGGAGTTGATGCAAGCTGTTTTGTAAGAATCTAATCAAGTTTTATGTGTGTGTTTGTTTTTGAACATGGGGTTAATGGAGACTGTTTTCTTTTAGTTTGGCGCACAGTGATCCAACGAAAAGTTTGGATGACTAAACTCTGGACACAACCTACACCTCCCCGGAAAGAAAGGGAGGGAGAGAGCGGGAGAAAGAGGGAGGGAGAAACACCTATGAACTTAATTACCCAATGAATAATTAATGTTTGATTGCAGCGTTCCCCCAGGCTGTCAACACAAGATAATTTATCATAAGATTATAATTTATCACTAATTGCTTTGGCAAGAGGTTTATGATTAGAATAATTTGCTTATTAAATGCACAAATTTTATTAAGCAGCAAACTTTTTTTTGTAAAGTACGTATCGATTTTAGCTGCGCCCACACCGTCAGAAAGAGAGCCATTAAATTGCGTTTAATCGAGTTACACATTCGGGATTAAAAATAGTTGTTTGCTCAGTCATAATGCAGTCATGTTTTCCATAATTTAGTTAAACAAAACAGGTGATTATTCTAATGCGGCGAGATGCATACGACCCAGGGAGCGATTTTTAGCACAGAGAGGTGCCTCCATATCCTCAAAGCCAAGAAAAGCACAACAGCATCCTAAAGACTTAAGCTCCTCTGTGAATCCTGTTTACTCCTCTAAGCTGTAATGCCTATTTAGATGAGGAGAATCTGAATTGTTTGTCTCCAGCCTAATGAATGTTTGTTGTCTGGCATGGAAATCTTTGTGGAGTAGTCACAGTATCGTAGATGTGGGCAGGAGATGTGACGGCTGGACGACTGGGTCAGAGCATCTCCAACGCTGCAGCTCTTGTGGGGTGTTCCTGGTCTGCAGGGGTCAGTATCGACCAAAAGTGGTCCAAGGAAGGAGAACCGCTGAACCGGCGACAGGGTCATGGACGGCCAAGGCTCTTTGATGCTCGTGGGGAGCGAAGGCTGGACCGTGTGGTCCAATCCAACAGAACAGCTTCTGTAGCTCAAACTGCTGAAACAGTGATGCTGGTTCTGATAGAAAGGTGTCAGAACACACAGAGCATCGCTGTTTTTTGCATATGGGGATATTCAGGGTGCCATGCTGACTGAATGTTAGGGCTGATCAGTGTATATCGGTGCTTAACGTTAGTAACTGCGCATTTATTCTGTTCATTCTTAAGTGCTGTCTTACTACAATCCTGGTTTTGTTGTCATTTAAGGTGCACTACCTGTTACAAGAACGGCGTAATAATTTAATGTAGGCCAGATTTTAAACGTTTGAAAGCATATTCCCAACACAGGCACACTGTACTTGCTAAAGATCCCAAAATTACAGCCTTAAAAAAAATAATCAAACCCCGAGACAAGGTTTCATTGAAAATTGTATGTTGCGTTATGTCTGTCACAGAAATCTTGAATTGTGGCAAGGCTGCCATTTATATGTAGAAACTACTTGTATTCAAGGCAAAGATGTATAACCTGGTGTAAGCAGCATAAAGGCTGGAGTCCCGAGAAAAAGGCAAACAAATCTGTCCGCTTGTTGCTGGTTTGTGTTCGGAATAGACCAAATTATTACTTGCTGTTGAGCATAATCGTTATGGATCGGTTGTGTAATGGCGGCACCTTCTGGGAGCCATTGGTATTTAAGAACCTGCATGCCATTGCCAAGGAATGTGATGCCAAGCCATCGTTGCACCAAGGCTGGCTGAAGGTGAGCGCAGGCCTGTTTATTAGTTTGAACCCATAGCTCCGTTTCTTCAAAGCCTTTTAAAACCAGCGTGCACACAACACTGAGCAACGCAGAGCTAAATATGCAGACTTTGAATATGTACATATCAAGCGTCAGATCAAGCAAACGACCAGTCGCGACTCATCTTTTCTGACGGGAAAGGTTTTGAAGTGGATTGCGTTTGTACTCACTTCAACGAGTGTTACTCAAGTAACGGGACATTTTCAATTTGCGTTTCATTTATTTTTTTCCCCGTGCATGGTGCATTCTGAGCTCATGGCTTTTCTCCTTTCACAGCTTCAATCTGAAGTCCAAACATCATGACCGTCTTTATGATGAGCTGATGTTTGTGTAGTTAAGTTAGAGTTGTATTAGATCCCATAATAAGCCAGAGATGCCCAAATTCTTTCCTATGAAGGGCCAAAAGTGAATCTGGAAGGAGGACTGTGGGCCAAAAATTAATGTTGATGTAAAATACACTACTTTTGATAGAAAATTAACATTTTAAATCTAAATTTAAAAATGACAAACACTACTGGCCACTAACGGTAGATATACGCACAGCACGCGAGCAAATGAAAAGAGTGAGAATACCATAATTCTTCTTACATAAGACATGCTTTTAGTATGCATGAAATTTGTGTCTTGTAGTCGGTACCGTTAGGATTTTACAGAACTTTCAAAATAAGAGGAGAATAAGCATTCGCTTGTCAAATGACGTGGCAGGCCAAACGTGGCCCGAGGGACCCATATTGGGTGGCCATGTCATAAACGATACATATGGTGTTTTTAATAATAATTAATACGGACACACATGCACACACATACTGTGTCTTGGCATTTAGAGGGAGGAGAGGAGTGACGTGGGCTGCTGGAAGGGATGCGTGTTCCTCGTCCTGCTGTCCAATCAATGTGAGAGGACAGGAAGGGAAGGGCTGAGGGCCAGTATAACACTTGGTAACGCTCTCACCTCGCAGTGTGCACACGTCACTAAACGTTACTCTCAACACGCGCACGCAGACCTTTGTCTCACTGGCTGGGAAACGAATGGCGCCTGTGTGTCTTTAAGTGCAGCCGTGAGGTGCCCTTATCAGCCTCGTCAGGACGTTGGACAGATATCAGTTCTGGTGGCAAAGACATGGACGACATATGACACAGATAGTACTCACTCTGACACAACACACACCACACACACACACAGGAGACACCCCGTATTAAAGGGTTTGGCAACCGTGTTGGAACTGTCAGACAGCCAATCAGGGGATCGATGGCAGCCGTGACTCGCCCAATGACCCATGCTGTTATCTCCGCTGGCCATCCTCCCATCTCTCCCCGTTCTTTCTCTCCCTGCACTTTCCATTCACTTTTTTGCCTTTCCCTGCCTCCCCTCTAACACTTCTTTTTGCTTTATCAATCGGTAAAAACTTTTGCCTCTATCTCTTTCTTCCTTCAGCTTGGACCCACTCCTCCCTCCTTCCGCTTCTTTACTGGCAGTCTGGTTTTTCTGGTCTAATGAACCTGGGGGTCTCAGGGCAGCCTCCGCTGGGTTGATTAGGATCCTCATTAAAGAGAGCACCAGACCAGACTCCCCTCCCTCCCCCCTTCTCTGTCCATCTCCCATCTCTCCTTCCCCTCCTGCTGCCCTGTCACACAGAGTGGCATTTTTAATTACCGCTGCTCATCATAAAAGGAGGACCCATTATACATATCAGTGCGAGTATGTATGCGTGTGTGTTTTTGTCAATCCCCTCCTTTTTTCTTTCCTCGCTGATCTATTGTAATGAACCCGGTGTGTGGTGTAACCCCAATGAAAACAGACATTACTGGCCAGCTAGCATTTTTAACACACTGAATAGACAAATAAACAGAACAGTCTTTTTAATGTTCGATTTAGACTCCCTTTCATGCTGCCAGAAGGCAGTAATGAGCAAAAAAATAACTTGTTTAGAAAGAAAAGGTACGGCGGAGAGAAGAGCGAGGCAGGCATAGGACGAAAGGACTAGAGAGCACAAAAATAAATGAGGTAGTTTTATTAAAGTTTAAGGGTAAAGAATAAGAATGGAAAGATGGAGTTGTGGAGAGTAAGATGGAGGGCTGGGTTACGTCTTGCTTTTTTGCTGCTGTGCTCAACGACGGGATCAGATCAGCGCTGCTCCAGAGGACGCTCGGGGCCAAAAACTAAATCTGATTATGTCGCCTGAGAAGACTAATCTCTCTCGAATCTGTCTTCGTCGTCTAATTCCAGAAACAATACTGTAATCTGTGTGTGTGTGCTTGTTCTATATAGGGTCATACACTTGGATTGACTTACATTGGATTTCTGTCAGATTTTCTAATGTTACTAGTGACATAACATGTAAATGTGTATATAAAATAATGAAGTACAGTCCCTAAGTGATCAATTGTATAGTCAATTAGTGGCCTGAGTTTCATAGATATTAATAGATTTGTCAATGAAGGAGAAAGAGTAGATGTAATTGTAAGAATATCTGACTCATAACTGAACGTTTTGGTAGTAAAACCATATCAAAGTTTCTCAAGCAGAGTATTTTTATAAGTCTTAAAATATGTCTGGATCTTGTCGCATGAATCGATGACATGTGCCAATTTTATGAGTTGTTTTCTGGCTCTGGTGCAGAAAGGGGACGTCCTGATCCTTAATCCCTCCTACGAACCTCTGATTGGCTAGGGGATTTATTTAAATTGTTTTTAAATCAGGAAAGCAGTGAGACAACACAACACTAGACCTATTTGAATAACTGAGTCCAGCTCATCAAATGTGGGAACTTGCTGCTTTTCTCAGTGTGAAATCCTAGTTAACCAAATACCTTTTTTTTTTTTTTTTTTTATACCAACCAACTGTCCAAAACCCCAAAATATTCTATTTATAACGGACTAAACAAGCAATTTGAAGACGATTTGAGAGATGGGCATTTTCACTGTTTTCTTATATTTTATATACTAAACAATTGATTAATCTATGTTGAATTGAATTTGCAGCCCTGATTAACTATAAAATGTCCTCCATTTGATATATTCTGCTCAAAAAAATTAAAGGAACACAATGAAATCGCATCGGATCTGAATGGGGAGAAAAATCATGCAGGATATATCTATACTGGTATGTTTCTTTAATTTTCTTTGAGCAGTTTATATGGTCTAGCAACCTTTTTGAAAAAGTTCTGTTAAGTGACGCTTGCTCTCATACACATGCATGCGTGTGCGCACACACACACACACACACACACACACACACACACACATACATACATTCTGTCACAATGCATTAGGTATCGGAACTGTTCAGTGAGCAATCAGATGAGGAGCGCACACATATACAAGTGCTTGTTCTGCTCACTGACTTTCTGTTAGCACACCCATCCACTAATTAGATTCCATTAAAGGTGGCGTTTATAACTCGGGAGGTTTCTTTGGCTGACACACCACTTGATGTTAAAAATACCGCCAATTAGACACAACTTCGACACACCATCACGTCCGACCATCCAGAAAGATGAGACCTCGCTCTGCCTCGACAGGCGTTCGACTTCCAACCACCAGCCAAAAAAGTCACGAAGTTTTTTTTATTTTTTTTTTTTTTTATTTTTTTCTCCAGTCTGTAATGGTCTGGCAACTCCTGGAAATTGAGAGTCGAGATAGAGATCATCCTCATGGGGGGGCGGAGGAGAGGAAGCAGAGGGTTTATCAACAAAAGCAGCGCTTGGGGATTTAGTGGACAAAGTATCAGACTCTGGCTAACTCCCCAGGTGGCTGATGGGAAGGCAAAGCAGGGGCTTTTTCTCTGCTAAATATCTGTGTTGTCCTCTCCTCTCCTCTGCTTTTGTCTCCCTTTTGGTCTACGCATGGTGCCATCTTTACCTGTCGCTTTTTATCAACGTCTGAAGCACCTGCTATTAGCATAGCCTGCTAACTGGTGATAAAAGGCTCGTGACAACATCTCAACCCTCTCCCCCACTTTCACCTTCTTTTCATTTTGAAGAATGAAGGAGGGATGGGGAAGAAGAAGGAGTTGGTGGGCTGGTATTTTGGGTACCCCCCCCCCCCCCCCATCGCTGCAGCGCCGTCTGTCAGCACGGCAGCAGCAGCATCTAAGCTAACCCGGGCCGACGTCGGAAATGTCACTCGGTGCATTAGCATTTAGCCACCACGCTCTGCTGTCAATCTGGGTTTATCTTCGACACCCCCTATGGTCTCTCACCTTAGCTCCCCGCCCCCCCCCACCCCGGTAGGGGGTGGTCGAATAAGGGAGGGGGTAAGTAGGAGTTATAAGGGCTAGTCCCGCCCCCCCGGGCAGCCCATACTCATACA
>JAVQJF010115052.1:0-25322 GCA_036023855.1 Gadopsis marmoratus
ACACACACACACACACACACACACACACACACACACACACACACACACACACACACACACACACACACACACACACACACACACACACACACACACACACACACACACACACACAACAGCAGCTTTGCAGTTTTTATTGGTTTAGAAAGGGAGGTGTAGTGCCAGGAGATTGAATAAGTACAGGAGGAAGTGATTTTGCCCTTTTTAGGCTGTAGCACAAGGGTTAGAGGGGATACATTTGGGCAAATACATAATGCAACCACCAGCCTGATTTTTGGCTGGTGAGCTAAACACACATCTGCTCATTCAGAACAGAAATTTGTCCATTTCACTAAAGATTTAATCGTTTCACCACATATTCTGTCTATCTTTAAAAGAAATGGCCGAGATTATAGTCTGCTTATTTTATTATCTGACCATTTCTCAGAATCCTATGGGCAGACAAACATTACGTAGTGCAGTGTAACTGACAAGAGATGAAAACAGAGGAAGAGAGTATCATGCGAGAAACTGAGACAGCGTGGGGTGGAAGAATGAAAGAGGAGATAGAGACTGCTCTGGATGAGAGTGAGTGACAGGCTGTAACAGAACAGGGATTGTTGCAGCACTGATCTGCTTTTCATTACACCGGAGGTGTGTGTGTGTGTTTGAATGCCTATGTATGTGTGTGTGTGTGTATGTATAGGTGTGTGTGTGCGCGTGTGTGGAACGGCTGGAAAATTTCAAAGGGAAAGCTATCAGGGAGTACATTAGATGGACCCTATTTCATGTTACCTGCCATAAGTGTGTCTACGTGTGTGTGTGTGTGAACTTGATGACGCTTTCCAAATTTGCACATTAATTTGGAATGGCAAGTGAATAGATGTGAAACAAATTAATACACACAATTGTTGCTACAAATATGTCCATAAATGTGTATTTTCAGCTGAACATCCATAGACTCCATAGTATTATCCAAAAGCAATGATGATTCCTTCTTTTCAGTCCAGCGAAATGTTTAAAGAAGTTGTTTGGCCATTAGGAAAGCCCGGAGCTGGGGAGAAGACAAGAATTGTAATGATGTTTTTTTTCTATCCTGGCGTGAAATGGAGGTCAGCACACTGTCAAACTCTTTTAACTGCCTTTTAAAGTAGTACAAAGGATAAAACCTGCTCAACCAAAAGTAACCCGACTTCTTGTTTTATAATGAACGGAGACTGTTTGGATTTTATCAGCCTTATTCAGCTTAGTGCAACGTCTGCTCAGTAAATCAAACTCATTTTTATTTTACTATATACATGTGTGTTGACTTCACAAAGGTCCCATCAGGAAAAAAGTATTGTTTTACTAGTTATATCAAATTGTGAACTGGACTTTGGTGTGCAAGCAATTCTCTATACCATAAGCACTGATTGATTCTGCAAGGTTATACATTAACCTACCTGTGAGGGGTCTTTAATGCACTTAGAGCAGTAAACGTTTCAGGCTTTGATTAAGTTTATTAGCAGGACTATTGTTTTGGACACAGGAGCTTCCAACCCACACTTGGTCGGCAGGCACATTGAAGCACTGTGTTTGAAGTTTAACCAAGTTCTATTTTATGGAGCAGTAAGACACGCTTTGACTTGGATTTCTACAGTACATGGTCTGCTTGGTATCCAGCGGGTACGCCTGGTGCTTTCAAAGCTTTCTGTTCTTATCTTTGGATGGAGGGTGTTTGTTCTGATTTATTCAACAAGCCTGAAAATAAATGCACAATCTGGCTACATGACATGTGCATTAAGGTGCTATTACAAAGAGGTATAAGGTATACTTCAGCTCACAGTTGCTCAAACACTCATACCAATCAATTGGCCATGCCCCTAGAGAGCACACCATTCTTGGGGGAAAAAAAAGAGAATTATAATAATTCAATAAATACACAAGTGTATTTCCCAAGTCAGCAGAAACAGTATATTCCTTTGTGTGTGTGTGAGAGTGTGTCTATGCGTGCAAGATTCCTTTTAGTTCACAAAGGTACAACATCCCCCCACACCAAACGCACACACACACACACGCCTCGACACACAGACTGTGTCTCATCGTCTGTGAAGAAATAATGGAATTATATATATTTTCTCCCCTGCGCGCGGCGAAGCATCAAAGTTCAGTGCTGTGATAAGTTGCCTGTGTGCTTTGCCCCTGGCCATAACGGTGTGTGGTGTTTTCCTATTACTGGCATGTCCTGTTTCATAGATGGATGGACCTCAGGCTGACGTCTGCCACTGCCTCTGCTCTGCTCTCCGTGTTATTACCGAAATCGATGTCCATGTCTGCCACCATTTATTATCCCCCCACCACACCAGCAAACAACCACACACACACACACACACACACACACACACACAACATAAACTGAAATGAGATGAAGGGGGGATATTGGGAAGTTCTATAGCATGGAAATTCTGCTGGGCTTGTGAATCTCTGACTGTGTGTGTGTTTCAGAGTACACTCCCCCCCCCCCAAGATAAGCAACGGTTTGCAGATTGAGAAAAGTAAGTAATGTTATTTGTCTCATGGCGCCTGTTTCTTCCTCCCAGTTTAATTTGCTCTGTATGCGCAGCCCATAATTTACTTTTTTGTTTTGTTTCTCATAACATGAGATCTCCATAACAAGGCCAAAAGAACACATGTTAATGAGCAGAACTAATGAAAACCAAATTTATTGAATTAGGGTGAAGTTTTATGAATACAAATACTATCTAAAAAAGATCAGATGACATCTTCACTGATAATAAGGGTATTATAAATTCAACTGCATTGACACAAAATCTTTTCTGGAGTAAGTAGGAAAGCAAACTTGTGACATAACTGGAGAAATGTTCCTTTATATGTGCAATTTTACATTGCCAGTTGTCATTTCAATAGTACTGATAATACTGATAATTCAGTATTAATCATTCTTTTCTGGGTCTGTGGACAGGAGAGTGATGCACTATGTGTAGTATCGGCGTATAGTATCCCTATAAAAAGTACCTCAGACTTCCATCCATTCATAAAGTCAAACTCTTTTCTCTCACATTAGCCAAAACAAAATCACTACACCAAAAATCCCCTTGGAGCAGAAGTCCAGAGGCAGTCAGAGACAGTAACAGAAGGCCCAAGTAAGAAAGTGTCATAGTTTAAGCTACATTAGAACATATGTGTGCATTAGTGTGTTTGCTTTTACGTGTGTGTGTACATGACTGTGTCAATTGGAACGCACGTATCCTTGTGTGTGTGTGTGTGTGTGTGTGTTATGTGAAGGTAGCGTCTCAGCCGAGCCCCCGCGGTGCTCCTGGCCTTCTGTCCTCCCCTCATAACCTCACAAAGACACTAATAAGCCCCCTGATGATGGACGCTTATGGATTTCTGCGCCGCTAATTTCCGTAACTATCACTGTTTGAAAGATAGCTGAGGGATTTAGCAGAGGGGGCCAAGAGAAGGCCCCCTTGTATTCTGTGGGAACACAAGAGCTGTATTATGTGATATAAAAAAATGGAACGTCCCCCCTTTTCTTTTCCTCAGGCTAAGTCCATGATATTTATCTACACACAGTCACATGAGACTATTATGTTTATGGAATATCAAATGCAGGCCAACACTGTTGTATTCGTCGTAATTACCAGGGGGATGCACAAGTTTTCTGCCACAATCCACTCTTTCAGAGGTGACATTTGAACTTTGGTTAATAGTCTGAGATACATTTGTGTGGCCAACTGAGTGGAAAGTGCAATAGCTTACCAATGTTATAGTTAAATGTTTCAGCAGTATACAACTGGATGGCAACACCAGTGTCCCCCTGATAAACACATACGGAAAAACAAGCTAACGTGAATCCCAGTTCTTTCAAAGGCAACAACCTATAAGGTCGCTACAAAATGTATTAACTTTCTACAATTGATTTGCTAATAGATTTCCTATCAAGCATCCAGCTCTCCAAGCGAGAGGAGTTTGTCATTCTGAGGCCGTAGGCCCCAAAAATCCCTTAATTACATTGTAAAGACAAATGCAGGCGAACTCCTGTAACCCTATCCCATGCAGCTGAACCAAACACTGGCCAAAGACTGCACTGCTTGATAAAAACAATGAGCCAGAGAGGAGAACTTTTTTTTTTTTTAATCACATGCACCACATAACAAAACGTCTTAACATGCATTTCCAACTTTCTTCTTGCGTTTCAGAAAGCTCTGTTCATGTTATACGGCTGTTGAAGCTTCCACTTTAAGAGACTTCCTCTTATTTGTAGCTTATTTTCGTTGCTTCCAATATGCAGTAATGTTGCCATGTTCACTTTCTTTCCTCAGGCTTTCACACATGCTGCAGTCTCTAAAAAGTGAATATGGTACAGGTTTGCCCCCACTTCCCACTGAATCCAACACAAAACACCATCCATCACTGCCTGTCATATCAACATGCTACAGAGCTCACTGGATACAGCAGCCGAGGTAAACCAGACCACATGCACAGTAGCTACACACACCAAAACACAAGTGTGTGTGTGTGTGTGTGTGTGTGTGCGCGCGTTTTCTCTTCCACTTGCATTCATTAATTTGTCATCACCGGTCACCCCCCCCCCCCACACACACCTTCACCTCTACAGTAGATGGATCCTCCCTGTGCTCCAACCATGCTATGGTGGGTTTCGCTACCTGGGCTTTTTGCGGGGGTGGTCAGGGGCCAACTTTCTGTCAGTGAGGAATGTAATTAGGGAGAATTAAGCGGCATGGGGCTGCAAGGGAGGTCAGGAAGAGCTGGCAGGGTCGAGGCAGGTCACTACCAAGCATTCTCTCTCTTTCTCCCTTTCTCTCGCTCTCTTACTCTCCTCATATAAGACAGGGTCAGGGTGAAGAGGTGTCATATTTAGTCCTTTGCTGCACTGTGGGGGGCTGACACATAAGCCATGGATCTTTTCTCTCTCTGCTCCTCCAGTTCTACTGTTGTCCCCACTCATGTGTTCCCTTGGCTTTAAGATCTTCCTGTTTTATTGACTTTTATTGTTTCAAGGCGGACCTTCACTTCACTTCCTGCAATGAATCACTACTTAGTGAAAGTCACAGATGACACTTATAGTCACATCAAGTGTCTATGTGTAGACCAATATAACATTCTAAATCTCAATGGGATCATACCAGTTGCCCAAAGTTGGCCTTCCTCGCCCTAGAGAGTGAGATTGCGTGAGTGGTGAACTTATGGATGCATTAAGAAAACTGGATACCATCTTCCAAGATGGTGTCCAGTTAATTTCTATGAAAGTTGCTTACCGGGCACATGCATCAATAAAGTCTGCAGGCTTCTTCCTGCTTACGCGTTTTTTTGGGCCCACAGAGCATAAACACTAGAGTCCTTTTCCAGCCGAGCTGGTTGAGAGCATGCACATTACAGACTTCCTGTTGGCTTCCTGCACAAATGAATTGCATAAATCACTCAGCTCTTCTAGACTTTTGAAATTTTATTGGACCTTATGGATCAAATTGTGATTACACAAAGAGCCATTTCTGGGTGTTTGTGGCACTCAAAACAGCTGCTCCTTTTCTGTGATTGTTGACCACAGGAAAATTTCTTTTTGGGCTAGTGCATGCTCTGTGATACTGCACTGCCGAGTGTGTTCTCCATCCAAGGATAGACAATGTGCTTTGGTATGCGACATAAAGTCAAGGCAAAAATGCACTTAACGCACAAAATTTTCCAATGACTTCGGACATCTGCGGTGCAATCCTAGGAGGGTAGGTGCGTATGCAAGAATAAGAGCGTGTGTGTTTGTGTGTGAGACATAAAAACCACATGTGTGTTAAGGCCATCAGATACAGTGTGGAACAACATTAAGACAAAATCAGACAGGAAGCTCCAGCCAGAATACATGCAAACCAACAGAACTGCTCCCGGCCATCTGACAGAGTGGGAGGCCTATATGACTCTGAATATATTAGGGCATGTGTGTGTGTGTGTGTGTTCCAGCAGAAGGTCTGTATAAGTGCTTTTGGATGACATAATATAGACAGTGAGTCCTTGGGGTAGAATACACTTTATAAAATGAATACACCCCTCTGACTTTCTCAATTACACTGAGTGCACAGACACACACACACACACACACACACACACACACACACAGTGCAGCTGGGTGATTTTATTGAATGTGTGCACAGAGGGGATTTCCCCACTCATCTCCGGTCCAGTCTGTCTGTCATTGGGCTACTCACTCACTAACTCACCCTACCCACCTCTCTCTCGGGACGTCTCCTCTTGCGCTGCCTCTGCATCTCCTCGTCTCCTTCCTTCCTTGTTATTGGCTCTCCCTCTTTCTCTGTTTTGGCTCAGTCTGCATTTTCCCTCTCTGTCTCTCTCTTGCTTGTCCTATATATCCACTCTTCATCTGTCGCTTCACCTGCACCTTATCTCTCAATTGTTGATATCACTTTTCCCATCGTCTTTGTGGCTTGGTTTTGTCTCTCTCTTGTCCGCATGCACTCTTCTTGACTACCGAGGGACGATCTTTTCTGTGAAAAGAATCCTTCACAAGCCAGTTTTCAGATTTTGTCAGTGGTTTAAATGGGTGTGGAGTTTTGCTCATTGATGGGTGTTTCTCAAGTTGGGAAAGCAACCAAGCAAATCAGAGCTTAGGCGATTAAGAAATATGATGTCTTCTTCCTGTGCCAGTGCCAGAAACATTTGTGCAAGCATCGATAACGTTGACAGAACTTTAGCGGTTGTTTAAAGGCAAGTCAGAAATTAAACTCTTTAGCCAGCCTGTTTCTTTGATCAATGTGGTAAATATTAACTGCACCTAGCAACCGCTACTGCAGGTTCTGTGTCAACTGAAAATGGCATCAATGGGATGAACATGTTAGTCACAACCGATAAAATAAACCCTCTTCCCATGCAGAAAATGGCTAACATGAACTCAGTGTCAGACTGAAGGATGAAGTGAAAATGAAATGGCCATTCAGGCATTGGTTTTGAATGGGATTCGCAGCTTCACCTATGACACTGTCAACTCAAATAAAAGCATGTCAAATAAGTATTAAAAGGTCTTTTCTGTGACAGGAGTGAGAATTCCTCCGCAATCTAACCAGAACTTTACAGCGCTGCAGTGAAAACAAATACCCCTTTTCCTTTCTCCTCCCAACATCTCCTTCTCGCTCTCTTTCGAAAAACTGATGAGACTGACAGGCAGCAGTGTGCTTTTTGCACTCCTCTCCTCCTTTGGCTTATGGCAACTGCCATATCCTCTGAGGTGGAAGTGGAGGGAGAGCATGGTCAAGGGAGAGGGAGGGGAGAGAAGGAAAGTCCTGGAGTTGGTAATGTGTCTGCTGGATCCAATAAGAGCGTAGATGGGAAGAGACAAAGACTGGGGAGACAGGGAGTGAAAAGGAGACGATGTTTCACGTAGGTTAAATCACGCCAAGTTCCATGTCCACACAAAGGAATTAGCCACCATTTGAAGGAGAATTTATAGGAATGACTATTAGCACACTGCACAATGAATTCCAGGTGATTTGCAACTAAAATTGCATATAGCTCAGCATTTAGGACATTTATATCATATGAATGTGGATTTTAAAATAATGGTTGTACTTGTATTTTACTTTATACTGTGCAACTCTAAAAGCTATTTCTATAGTATTAGCCTCGTACAGTATGGGCACAGAAACAGTAAATATCTTTATCTTGGTCAGGTTGGCTTTAAATGCCATCTATTCCTAATGCTTTCTGTTCTCCATATGTTTTATGCAACAGCTGGAGAGAATTACAGCTGTGTAAGGTCTTGGAAAGCGATCCAGAGACATGCCAAATTTAGGCCTAACATATAGTGTTTGAGACCATAATTACATATGTATCGTATAATGGTCCAAAATAGAAAATGTCTGGTAAAAAGCATAATTAGGAAGAAGTGCTGCTGCTTCTAGTGACATAGCCTGAGCTGGAGCTTGTGGAGCAATGAGGTGATTGTACTTTATTGGTGGTGGTTTGGGGGTAATTTATAAGTTCACTGTTTAAAAGAAATGCCATTGGAATATTTAAAAAGGAGTCAGAACAAATGTTTATTCATTATTTAGGTATTGTTTATCATGATTCTTCCTTGTGTGAATTATGCTCTGCATTGCAACGTTTTGTCGAAAGGTACCAGCAGAGCTTGAGAGTAGGTGCATCACAGGATTTATCTGAGTAAAATAATTATCCTGGTTTCAGTGAAATGAACAAGCTCAGTTAAAGTTTTATCTTTCTATTTCAATACTGAAGACAGATATATCACCCAGGTCTCTCAACTCTCAACTTCCTCTTTCTGCCGTAAAGCCCAAGGTTGACAATTGTGTTTTTGCAACTCAATCCTACTGCTGAAGTTGAGGCAGTAACGCACACGGACAGAGACACGCACATATGTACATGCACACACGCTAACAAGTATCATTACGCGACGGACGGTTATATGGGATGGTGTTCCTGTAGGAACAGTGGGGGGATATTGGAGCCAGACGTGTGGAGCTGTCAGGGTCAAGCGATAGGAGTAGGTGTCAGTCACATCCCAGGGCTCCACCCACCCACACACACACACACACACACACACACCCACACCCACACCCACACACACACCCACACACACACCCACACACACACACACACAGTTATCGTTCACCATTTTGCTCTCACACAGACACACAGATGAGTGTGATTTGATGTGCTGTAGCAGATGTAAGTGGACACCCGCATTCTCCTTAATGAAGATATATTCCTGGCCAGGGGTGGATGTGGGGCTCTGACTCTGCACCTTTACCATGCTGGGCTCAGTCCACATCTGCTTCCCATCAGCCACAAGGCTTACCTTTTTAAAGGCAGAGGCGAGGGTGGGCGGGGAAAACGAAGCAGAGTTCGGTTTTGGCTTGATTCAATTACTAGCACCACCATGAGAGAACATTCACCCTCGGGTGTCTAAGTCTGTACGTATGTATGTATGTGCTGCAAAGACAGACTACGGAGTGCATGTGAGAAAGTATGTGTGTATATGTCTGTCTGTGTGTGTATGTGTGTATGCAGTGGTTGACAACACTGGGTCACTGACATGCTGGCCGGTCACTCAGTGACCCACTAAGGTCCATGAAAATGTTCTGGTCTTCATCATATCATTTCTCACCTGTTAATAAGCCCCGTTACATTTCCTCTCTGTTCTGCCAGTGGCCCACTCGGCTCTGTATTGTGCTTTTTGACAAATCAGAGTGGGAGATTCTTCAGAATACGTGGAGAAAATAAGTGGATTTGGTTGGTGCAGAAAAGGCTATTACTTTGTTTATGGAAGCATTACTTTATTTGGGTTGTAAAAAGAATAAATCCCAGTTTGTACCACTTCTCTATTTAATAACAGTTTTAAAAAAAGGTTTTTAAGGGCACCAGTGGTTACCACAAATATTTGCTCAGTGCCCATGATAACAGCCAGCAGCACGTGGTCTGTGTGCTGGCAAAGAGGGTAGCTGACAACTACTCATCAGGACCCTTTAAAATAAAGTGGATGAATACAGACCAGACAGAATTCTCCTTCTGGTTTATATTATTTTCATGTTACTGCTGGTTACAATTACAGAAAAGCTTGAGTTAGTTATGGTGGCTCATCTATGACTACAATCATTGCAACAGGAGCCACACATTTTGAATTTGTTCGCAATGCATCCGTTATTTACATTCTTTACAGAGGGGGCAACTCTGTGTCACGAGGGGATGGATTCATGACGGCGTTCTTCCCCACCAAAGACGGCGTCAGATAATTAGCACTGCCACTGCAGAACAAGAACAGGTTACATTAAGTACTGTCACATTTTGTAGTGATCCATCACCTAGATGTATGAAAAAGTGCTTATTTTCATCTTTTTGCTGGGATCGTGTAACATATACATTTACATGAAAGCTGCTGACATTATCACTTAGTGAGAGCGAAACTCCTGCTGTATAATTGGATATTTCATTATGTCTCCCTCCTCCTCCTCTTCAAACTATGTGACATTTTCATTTTAATAAATGTCATACTGATAAGGAGTGAAGGTTAGCCATGTATGGGCTGGTGTGGATTGTACCGCTGGACTGCTACCTCTTAGATGGAAATGATGACAGAGGTGCTGTCTGTGCATGTATTATGGATGCACCTCAGTGGCGTTATGGCTATATAGCGAAGCAATACCATCCTCCATCCATTTATTGGTAGAATATGATGTGTATCCAAGATAATCGGCAACACAAGCAAGACTACTTGCATCTGTGGCATCTTGACAAACCTTGAATACAGATCATAAAATGTTTTGCAGTTTTCTACACATGTGGCTTTGCATCATCAACTCTGAATAAAAAACCCCTCAAACAACTATATACTATAAAGATATTTTAAATATAATTCATTACTCTGTACCTGCTTGTACATTTTCCTGGCCCAAGGAGAGTCCATCTCAACATTCTTGCTGCTCTGTACTGTCCACCTGTCAAAGCTATTGCGAGTCAATATCAGATGCGGAACTATAACATTTAGTTTAGATTTAACAATTCAAACGTGTACAACTTCAATCAAGATGGTGGCAGTTAATGGTGGTTTTTATGTTGCTCTTGCAGCAGCTTAACATGTACAAAAATGCACTTCAGATCCATCATGAGACATTTAAAGTCTAGCTGCAACATCCTGGGATCAAATACAGAAAGGCATCTTATTTTCATGTCTCTATATACCTCAAACACACACACCTTTCTACTCTTTTCTCCCACTGTGGCATGCTGTGAGTTTTAAAGAGCGGCTGCCTGATGGGTTCACTTTTCTTTTTTTTTTTTGAGGGGAGGTGTTGGTGTCTGAGACGGTGAACAATGGCCAAACTGTTGAGCACCGACTCAACTCAGCCCAGAGGATTTCCTCCTCAACCCTGGACCACCTAATACTGTATGACACGCTACATCATGAGGAGAGGAGACACGCATTAGAAAAAAAACAGTAAAGGAAAAAGTGAGGTACAGTCTATGCTGTTTTGTCGTGGCGGACAAAGTCAGAGTTTTGTCATGTGTGTTGTCAAAAACTGGGTTGTTTTTATGACCATAAATGGCCCTGAATAAGATCCAAACACTCAAACTCCTGTTGCCTATTCCCCTAAAATAACTGAGCATTAGTAGCAGTTGTTGGGAGAGAACATGTGTGTGATTTTAGCAGGCAGGCAGACAATTACACTTCTCACTACACACACACCCGTACCTTCTCTGCACATATGATCATCAAATTGGCTCCTTGACGCACACATGGGTTCTCTTCAATCGCTTCCCCTGCCCAAATGCTTTTACATCATAAATCAGTAGTAAAAACATCACTCTGTGTAGCAGCTCCACTCGTCACATGACTAGCTTTGACCTTCTCCATCAAATATCTCCCACCTCGGCCTACTGTAGCCTTTAGCAGTGCTGCTAACCAGACACAGATGGATCTTTACAACTGACAGCACATGGGAAAAAACTTCTCACACCGTGTAAAGCCTCGACGCTGTACTTTCGTCTATCGTGACTCGTTCGTAATAAGCTCCGTTTTTATAACTAGTTTTCTATTTAAAAAAAACTAAAAAAACTCAAACTTTGTTAATGTTTGTAGTAGTGTACTGACATATATGCAAATATACAATAAACAAAATAAACTAAACTAAACAAATCAGTTTCTGCATTTCTCAGTTTGTGAAAAGACAACAATATATTGCTATGAAACATAAAATCTTCATTATTCATAATTTACACGATTGTAATTCAATGTGTGTGTCATTATCAACATTTGACATACAGCTATTGTGCTCACAAAATATCTGCCACTGTTTATTTGTATATGAAAACTATTAAACATCATCATGCTCATTATCTTGCTTTTTCTCTCTTCTTTCGTAACCTCACCTACCCTACGGTACCCTGCGGTGGGCAGACAGGGCTTAGGATGGGGATAAGAAAAAGTGCGTGGTAGAGGACGCAGGCTAATTTGTAAAAGATACAGTGGCTGCATGGCTTTCCAAGGCGCTGTGGGGGAACCAAAACATTCAGCAGTTGTCCAAACAGATTCCTCGCTCCACTCCGCAGTGGACGACACAGCACTGCTATAATTTACACACACACACACACACACACACACACACACACACACACACAGGCTCTCTCTTTCCTCCGGCACAGGAATTTATTTTGCTTGGGGTGATTGCTGTGTCTGCAAGTTTTGAAGCCTTGTTAATGAATTTGAAACAGGGTCACGCTGGGATTGATGGGTGAGAATTATGTGTATGTGTGTGTGCGTGTGTGTGTGTGTGTGTGTGTAGCAGTAAAAGGTGGGTAGCTATTATGAGATCATGCAAGCTAAGCACCTTTGTTTCACTATAGAGTCTGACATTATTTTGATAAAAGATGATCCACTTAGTCAGATTTGATCAATGTTTGATATGAGATATAGCTTGTATGTATGTATAACTATGTATTGTTGCTACATGCATCTATGTAAGCCCGTGTGTGTGTGTGTGTGTGTGTGTGTGTGTGTGTGTGTGTTCACATGTGTAGCCTTTTCCTTGTTTTCCTTCTGCAGAGAGGAAAGTGAAAGGTAATAAGCAATAGGGGGCGCCTGCACACAGCTGGACACAGCCACTGTATCCACACACACACTGTGACAAGAGAAAGTTGTGTATATGAAGCCTTTGTCACTCATTATCTTTGATCAAATATACTACTCACACATTAATAGTACAGATGCTGGTTAAGTAATCTTTTTCAGCACTAAGAACTTTGGTGTAATGTTGGATCTGGATCTGCTCTCTGGGCACTAGCTGTGCCTGTGTGTGTGTGTGTGTGTGTGTTTCTGTGTGTATACGTGCGTGACCACCGCTGCCCTTCCCATATCTGTCTCCCATCGCTCTGTCTTATCACAGCACACACATACCTCAGCATTGCCTCCTGTGATTGTGTAAAAAGCCTGGGGCTTTTTTTTTTCCACGTCACAGAGACAAGGAGAGGAAAAGTGAGTCTAGTTATTTATGACAATACCAGGGTGAACGGGCGCTGCGGTGCTGGGCAGATTCTGTTGTCATAGGAACAAAACAAATAAAGTGTCAGCCATTCAAAAGATGGCTCGGCTCAAGAGGGTCAGGCCAAGTTAATTCCTTTGGAAAACAATCAACTGCCATCTTGTTTTCCCCCTCAGCAGCTGTCTTGACTTTGTTGCTTTGATAACACTGATGGACAGTTTGAAAAACTCTCCAGTAGTGGCACCAAGGTTAAGGGTTAGGTTACTTACAGAAATATACAAAAAATGACATCTTACAGACTCTGTTTACACAAATAAGAAAAAACAATTCCAGCGGTATCTAGTTGGGATAGCTGGGTTTTATATCTCCAGGTTTTGAGATGTCTGTCTCAGAGATTTCATTGAATAACTCTTCCATTTGTGATGATCACAGCTTGGAACAATTAAATTTAAAGACAATTCAACAGCAATGTAGCATTCCTGTATCACTGTCCCCATTACTCTGAATAGGGAAAATTATGTTTCTGTGAATATGGTTTTTTATAAGTTGGGTGAACTGGCCCTTTAAGAAAAATCATGAAAAACCTAATTTAAGTTTTGCAATGTGCACAGTTTTTGTATTGACTGTGCCTGTTTAAAATTTCTTGTTGCTCAAACGTTTGATGCCAGGTTAGGCAGGTTTCCGGTTCATCCCCTTCCTGCCATGTTGATAAAGGGCAACAGTCCAATGGCTCCCTTTCCTTCTCAGTGAAAGTCCGTGCTTTTAACTGGTGTTAGAACTGGAAATGGCTGTGCGAGCAGGCTCAATACATAGGTCAGCCAGGATTGCCCCCATATCCTGATTACTGACACAGAGTGCCCTCTGGAACAGAGGCCAGCAATAAAAAAGGCCTCAATGAGCTGCTGCAAACCTGCCTGCATGGTTAGTGTGGCTAACTATCAAGAGAGAGATTCATCTACTGTGGAGAAAATGTGATGCTGAGTTTTCTTATTTTATGTGCGTAGGATGTTATGTGCTTAGCCACTGACTCACCTACAAAACAAGGTTAAAAACTGTTGAACTGAAAAATATGCGTGTGTGTAGAAATCAATGGGATATTGAGCCAAGGAAGGACTAGTCACAATGGTTTCGTGGGCAGGACATCTGAGAGCTTTTTTGTTTCCCCCACTGCCTCTGCTTTGTCTACCGGGCTGAAAGATTGATGGAGAGAAAAGAGAGAAAAAGATGGAGACGCATAAAAAGAGAGTGAGAGATACAAAGAGCCAGGGAGACTACGTGTAAGGAGAAAGCAAAAGGGCTTTAAATCTTCAGCTGATATGGCAGAGTGAGAGCCCCAACCCCACATGTCTATGAATATCTTTTATTATTAGTATTGACCCATGTGCCATAAAGAACAGCAGGGGCTCTGCATTACTCAAGCCTCAGAATTATGGCAACGGGCTCATGGACACACAAACAAATAAACACTGCCACATACCCATTATTGCGCCCATTAAAATATGCGATCTGATATCAGATTCCTCTCACAGCTAAGATCAACTTAGATCAACAAAAGATAGTACAATAGCACCAGGGCTGGGTGGTGTCCTTAAAATTAAATTCATAATATTAATTAAGTTTCTAGACAAAACTAAAAGACAAACACAAAAAACAACAAGTTTTAACCACTTTGTACAATAATTTACAATAATTTGGACAACAGAATTTTGTCAACAATAACACAATATGTTCATATTATCATATTATATATTAAAACTATTTCACTGAACGATGATAAATGATTACATGACTAACTGACAACTCATCTTAGCTTCACGGTCGACTTGTGGAGAAATGTGGGAAGATGCAAAGCTGGAGTAGATATGCGTCGTATGAACAAATGACAACACGCTACTGACAAACAGCTTTTTCCACCACTTAGACAACACTCAGGGACAATTTCTCTAATACGTGTACGTGTTTGTGTGCGTGTGAATGTGTGTGCCTTTGTGCGTATACTGGGGGGACACCTTTGATAAATGGCCAGTTTATGGTGCTGTCACACAGAGGATGTCTATGGGGAAATACTTCCCCACAAGCGCTAGTGTGCGTGTTTGTGTCCCTGCGCGTGTGTGTTTGTGTGTGGAGAGGGGCACAATGCTCTGGTCATCTGATTGCAAGACTGTGGTCTGGCACATGATTAATCAAACTGATTGGATGGGGCAAATATGGTTCGTGATAGCACAAAGAGGAAGAGGGTCAGAGAGAGAAATGGATTACTCTGTTGTACGTGAAGATGTGTGCATGGGTGCATTTGTGTGTGTGTGTGTGTGTGTGTGTGTTTGTGTATGAAAGTGCAGAGGTGTATAGGGGGCTGAAGTGAAGCTGCTGTGTGCTTGCGGGTCAGGGGTCAAATAAATGGAACATGAAAGACTAAAAACACTGTGCGGCGCTGCTGACACAGCCACAGCCCTGTTAATATCTCACAGGGGCTATACACACTCACTGTGTGCACACAGACTCTTTCTCTCTCACACACACACACACACACACACACACACACACCTATAAACACATGTATCCCAACGCGGTACGCAGCAACGTTTGAGTAATTGAGCTGTGCCATTGCAGCTTTGTAATCGCTGACGTGTCTTTACATAGCCTTTGTGCCTGAACAATAGAGTGCCTGGACTAAGTTGTTGCTGGTAACAAGAAGGGAGGAAGAGGGAGGGAGGTAGGGAGGAAGAGAGAGGGAGGGAAGGGGTAAAAAGCAAACAAGCAGCTCAGCCTGCATGTATGGGTGCCACCTGGTCTTAGATCAATGCACTGACACATAGGTCATTTCTAATATGCTTTGATCAGTCACCCCAGCTGGGCCATGTGCGTGCGTACGTGCGCGTGTGTGTGTATGCATGTGTGTGTGTGTGTGTGTGTGTGTTCAGAGGGGTGTTTGGGTGTGCTCTACCAAGCACGTCTTGTTTTAGGACGCCAGACACGGTGTGTGAACTATCAAATTGTCCATTTAATAACCCCATTCGTCTTTGCTCATTATCTCTCTGACTGCCCCCCTGGAGGTGTGGAGAGAGAGTCAGAGATGGACTGACAATTTGAAGAAGGAGTGACCATGGGGAAATCTAATGTAGTTATTTATTTAAAAATTAATTCTGTTCATTCATGAACTAATTCTATGCATATGAAATCATTATTCTGTGATATTCTATGAAAGTTAATAGCGCTTGTTTTTCAATTTCTAGATAATTTACATCAGCATTACGGAAGCACAACGCTTGTTAAAGCCCGCAAGAAAAGAAAACATTTAAAGATTTTGTGTTCTTCCAAATTTAAACAAACACAAACCGTTAATCAAAGTAAATCTGATTTCTTTCAACCTCACATTCATTCATCAACCTCAATCATGAGCAGTATGCGAGAAAAACAACTCCTAATTGTGAAATTGGGAGCAAATTGTGAACGAGGTAGTGGCACATAAGAGCATCCCTGGGTTTACTGATTCATTGCACTCAATCATCAAGACAGGAAGACAATAATACACATTCTCCGTCTTTCTTTACTCCTCGCTCTCTTTCATTTTCTTGTCTCTTTCTCTCTGTCTCTTTCCTCTCTTTCTCTCATTAAATCTGTTCCACCCTTTAACCCTGTGGGCAGGTGCTACTGTAATTAGCCATTATTTGACTATCAAAAGTCAGGAGTTGATTAAATGGCCGCGAAGCAGCACGCAGAGCACTTTCCCTCTGAGCCCAGCCCCATAATTTCAAAAGCTTCTTGCAACCTGCTGAGGGCCTTTCAGGTCTGTGAGACGCCGCTTCCGACCGCTGGTAAGAGCCTGTTGCCGGCGGTAATCAAAACTGATAATCTTACAGGAGAGAAAGGGGGGGAGTGGGGTGTGGGTGGAGGAGAGAAAAGAGAGCGAAAGAAAGAAATGGTTGGGGGCTTTCGGGAGGTTGGAGCTCAAGCAGAGAGCCTTCCATTAGAAATGTGTTGTGGCTCTGAGGGGGCCGGTGGCCAGCAAGCGGTGAAAAATGCTGCCTTCTTAAGGCAAGTGAATGGCATCTCTTTAGTGATTAGGAGCGGTAATAATGGGCACCCCTGCCTGTTACCCCTAAGTCCATTTTATTGCTAATTCATTTACCTGTTATTTGAGACAAACTTGACAGGAGTCACCTGCTAAGAAGTCATGTTTGTCAGGCAGGTATGCCCATTAGCTGGGGATCTTAAATCAGCCTCACAATGGTGCCGGTAGGGGAGTAGAGAGGCTGGCCTTGTTGTTAGCAGATAACACCACACCACAGTTATCCTGACCAATGTGGAAAATCTTTTCTGCTCCAAAAATAATTAGACTTCATCCCTGGAGCGATTCTTAATTAATGCATTTTTTTTTCTTTTTTCATTGTAAGTGGATTTTAAGCCAAGCTGATCTGCTTTTGTGCTCTGTTGTGAAAATCCTGTACACTCAGGAAAAATATTACATGACATGGTGCATTAAGGAAAACACAGCTGATTGAAAATGAGTTATGAAAACATGTAATATTCTCTTTTTGTGTGAAATTAAATCTAGCTTTTGGACCCAAAGAACTGACTTTGTATTTGTATTGTCAACTTTCAATTGCGCACCGACTTTTTGCATTTTCATGGCAGAATCCCCTTTCACTGAGCAAGCTATTAACATCCAAATAAATATTTGACTAGATATAGTTTGTATTAGAATGAATCATGTCATATACATTCTATTACATTCCCCAAGGAGAATTGGGGCAAAATAATCACTTTGACTCTCTGGTTAATGTTCTGGATAATTCTCCCCGGGGAAACACTCTCTATGATAATATCCTTGTATGAGCATCTCGATCTGAAATGTCACAGCTGAGATTAGAGCGGGGTTGACTCCCAGTGTACAGTGTATCCCCGTGGAGTGTGGAAAAACAAAATGGGTTTCGGTATTAATGTGCGGAGTGAAGAAGCACAACAAAATATGTAAATATATACAAAGATATGATTGGATTATTACATTTGGGTATAGAAATATTCTGTGAAAGTCTATTGCTTGAGACAGTAATCACCACTGAAAAAGAAAGGAGGTGTAATTGCATTTAAATTGAGCCTTTGCCTAACGTCTCAGTATCGTTGTCTTAGCTCGCCCTCTCCTTCGGTGTCCAGTCCGAACGCATTGCGTATGAGGGTTTGTATCAGTGGAGTCCAGGTCACTGCAGTGAACGGTTCCCATCAGTTTCAATGAATAAAAGGATTATCCACTATGAATTAGTACTAAGACACAGAAAGCCCCTCTCTCGGGATGATGCTGTGTGTGTGTGTGTGTGGGATCCCCTCTCATTGCCTGCCTCTCCTGGGATCCCCCACTCGGCCTAATCATTGTTTCTCTAACAGATAATTCTCCATGTCCTCACACGTGTCTGCGCGTGTGTTTGTGTATGTGTTAATTAGCGCTGTGCCGGCTGAGTGTGCTCTTCCTTGTAATCACATAATTAGGGGTGACGGCCCCGATGCTTGTTTACTTCAATTAGCCATCCTCTTTAATTATCTGATTCACAGCAAGTCAACTGTCCTTGTTAGCAAGCTCAGCGATGGAGTGATCCGCTGATATAGCTGTGTGTGTGCTTGCTTAAAAATGCACATGTCCTTCCACCTGAGAGGGAGTACGTGGATGCATAGATGTGTGTTTTTGATGGGTATTACATGAGACAGTAAGCCATGGGAAGCTAGCGCCATGTAAAATAGTCTGCATGTCACGCTCCTCTTAAGAGAATGCGCTCACATATGCATCACCAGACACTAGGCCATGCTCACGGGCTGCATATGAGTGCTGAGCCACATGCCTCAGATTACCGCCGCTCTGATTCTGGGAGATTTAGTCATTAATGATAAAATCTACGTCAAAAAAAGAAAGAGAGTGAGATCTCATGGTGAGTATGATTGATGGTTGCTTTAAATTGAGGGGTCCAGGGCCAGCTCTATTGTTTCTCCTGACCAGCCTTGCCACCTACTCCACCATCTCCGCCCCCGCTCCTTCATGTGGATTAAGGCCTGCCGTTTATTTAACAGTTCATTTGTGCGAAGGGGGTGACCAAGGTGAAAACGGTGGGGGCCAAGGGGGGTTGGCAGGGTGTCTGTGCTGTGCCGTTGCGGGACGTCCCTTGCGGGACAGTGCCAGGCTGCGCTGTGGGGAGACGAGACAGGGCCTCCCCAGTGGACTAATACCCTGTAATGAAGATTAAGACTCAGTCAAAGACCATACTGTTCAGCCGAGATCGGAGGGAAGGAGAGAGGAATGGAAGGAGGGGGAGAGGGAAGGAAATGAGGATAAAGGATAAAGGAGGGATGAGAGGACAGAAAACTTGGTTTTCAGAATGTGTTCGACGGTGGATTACCATTAATTGCAGCAACAGGTACAGATACCGACAACTATGGAAGATAAATGCATGGAATGCTGTTATTAAATATTTGGGGACCTATTTTAACCCCCCTTTTTATGTCTTCTAGTGCATTCTTAATCAAAATTTCAGAACCAGCTTGGAATACAAACAGATTTATGTCAACAATGCGCTGATTGCATTACAAGCTGTTAGGAGTGACCACCTCTTAAACCATCACTACACCTTAACAGAAACATTCAGTGCAACAAAAGAAGTTCATCAAAAATCACCATTCTGCATTCGAGCAGCGACTAAGTACAAACTAGGAACAACAGAAACACTCATTAGGATAAGATTTGGTAAATTAATTTGAGCCATGTTTCAAATGCACATTTCCATGCCCCTTTCCTGGGCTCATAAAGTCTAATACATGTACCCAGATTGCGAGACTTGAGCCAAGTCAAGCGCAGCCAGAATTTGAATAACAATAAAATCACCAACACTTACTGTAGCAGTTTCAGGCCGAAAAAACAAGTAAAAGCACTCCGATCAATGCTCATTTATATAGCCCTGAAATAATTAACATTAAAAGTTGTTACAGCTAATGTGCTGCTTACCTTCACATGTAGCAGCTATGCAGCATCATTATCATCCCACATTCCTGACAAAACTCAATATGCACATGTGCTTTGGGCTCTGGTTTTGTCTCCACATACTCCTGACAGAAATATCTGGCTCTTACACTACAAGATCCTCGGATTTCTTCTCACGACATGTAGTCGCTAACTTTATCTGTCAGCTGTTTGGTGCAGGCAGGTGCACTGGCAAGCTATGAGACAAAATAGGAGATTTGTGTAAAACCAAAACAATGAGATAACTCACTTTGAATAACCTCTTCCATGTTACATGTCATTTGAGTCAGTGTTATCAAAAACAATATTTATTAATACCGCTTTAAGAAATAGGAAAATAGATATTACAAGCTTATTTTTGTTTTATAAATTATTATTTCCTTGCTGTACTTAGAAGTGTCTAAATATTGTTTTCTCCTTTATGTCATCAATTTGTTTGTTCACTTATTTGGATCCCCATTTGCTGGGGAAAACACAATCCCTTGCATTTGTAATCTTGAAGAGCAGTCCAAGGGTACTGGATCTGACTGTGTGAGAATCTGACTGAACTCCTTACTGCTCAATTCGGATTTATTGTTCGCATCGGAAGTTTGTGTTTGGCTGTTCAAAATGTTTTTTAAATTTGGCCAATATCAGGTTCCATTGTGAACTTGCACGTCCTGAACAGACCAACATGTCCCAAGTTGGTGGTCCGACCAACTCCTGTTCCTCATTCCCTGTTGGCTGTCCGGCTGACACCTGACATCACGCGCAACACGCAGTCATATGGAAGTAAACATGGAAGCCACTGAAGTCAGCATTTACGATTTCATTTATAAGTTGATGTGCAGTGGAAGCCAGAGAATTTGTAAGTACATGATAATGATCAGATTTCATGTGATTTGTGCTGTTCACACTGTTCAGAAAAACTAATCTGGAGCACATATGAGCAAAAACAGGAGCCTGCAGTCTGAATGTAGAAAGCCCTGTTCCAAAAATCTACTTGTGTGTGATGTCAGTGAAAAAAGCTGCTCGATTTTGAAACTTGACAGCCACTATTGATCATAAACATAAACACAATACTTTCTGGCCTATTTGTGGCCTACCAAACAGACGCCAAATCCTATGTGTGCCTATGCGCATGAGTGTGTCTGAGGCTCTCATTCAAAGTATGAAGACAGTTAACCAGAGCGGCCTCAACACACGACACGCTTCACTTACCACTCTGTGGCTAAAAGCTCCCCTAAGACCTGTTACGCCCAGACACACTTCCACTGTCTCCCGCCATGTCCTCGTCGAGTCTGTTCTCTCCCCAACTATTCCCTTCTTTTATTTTTTTCCTGAACAATTTTCAAATGTTTTGTCTACCTAAAATATTAAGGGGGCCAGAGTGATGTGCGGACACAGGGATGGATGGGTGGGTGAGTGGGTGGGTGGAAAAAGGGGGATCTTTTTTCACATGACCTTGTGTTGGAGGGGCCAGCCTCTCACCCCCACTCTCTGTCTCTCTTCCCCAGACGGGCTGTGTCTGTGACTGGGCTGGCAGTTCTTGCCTCTCTTGGGCATTCTGGCATTCCTCCCCGTCATGCCCCCCCATCCCCCTGCCTCCGGCTGTCTCATCCCCACTGACGGTTTCCATTCCATCTTTACTGATGCTCACTCTCTTGCTTGAACTTCATTTTTTGCCCGTCTATCTTTAGACACTGCTTTGTATCAACACCTCGCCATCTCTGTTTCTCTGGCAGTTTCAATATATTTCCTCTTTTGAGGTTGAATAATGAAGGAACAATATAAAAACTTAAGTGTAGTGTGTCAAAAGCCCCCATTTTCTTTAATACATCCCATGTATAGCTATCCTCGTAGCACTAAATGCTAAAGTATTGTGTGAGGTATTCTGAGCTGCACAAAATATTAAGAATTTGTGCAAGATATTGTTATAAGGTAGACGTGTCTGCAGTACAGTGTGACAGAGGACTTTTCAAACACAAAAGAAATACTTCCCTTTATGATGTTGAGTTTCAAATACACCCAGCCATTCTCATGCACAGATGAACCTTTATCTTCCTTGTCTGACACGTGAAAATATTTTTGACGGGCAGGACCACACAACTCTGCCTCCCCCTGGCTTTCTAGGTCTCCGTGGCAACGCCACAAGGGTCGTCATGTTATTATCACGAATGCTTGACCAGCCGGCCCTCTGCATTCACTCTATCTGCCTTAATGGACTCGCTGCTTTCTTGACAGACAAGAGTGTGTGCGTGCAGTTGCTTTTTTGTGTGTGTGAGTGTGTTTTTGTGTCTATTTTGAAGCACACAATGTCCTCAAAAGCACAGAGAGATGCCAACAAGAGGTAAGGCCAAGGCATGTCAAGTGACCGCTGTATGATCAGCTTTCAAAATGTCCATTAATTTGGCATCATCACCATCAGAACATCAGCAGTGGGATTAAGTTTAGGGAGGCATAATGTTTATTGAGTTTAAGGCATTCCGGGAGTGTGTTAAAATTATTTTTCAGGCTGTGGCAGCGTAGTATTGTGGTATATTGAAGCTACTGTTTGTGGTGAACCCAGAAATGACACTTTCTGGAGTGACACAATTTCAACTTTCCAGTTGCAAAATATTTCAGTATGAAGTTATTTCATCTAGGCCTATGTTTGACAGGCTGTTCACAGGAACAGAAGAAAAAAAAATTACACGATATGTCAAAAAGTATTACATTTAACAACGAAATAAACCCAGAAGCTCAAGTGTTTCAAATGGGGAATTTTGTTTCTTTAGACATGTAGTGATGTAGAGGGTGATAATTTGGGAGCAGCAGAATGTCCTCATACGGATAGTAAAAACAAATGTGTGAAAATGAGTGTGTGTGTGTGTGTGTGTGTGTGTGTGTTTGTGTGAGGAAACTCATATGACAGCCCCTGCAACTGTCAGACTATTGCCCTCCTCCTTTTGTTGGGTGACCCCAGAGAATGCGGTGGGAATGGCCACTGGGAGAGAGATTATGGAGAGACAAAGACTGCAAGAGAGGGAATGAGAGAAGGATAGAAAGAGAGAAAGGCACAAGAAAAGAGAGAGAGAGAGAGGGGTCAGGGAGCCAGCTGATGTGAAAGTGCCTCCGATCACCTCGTGCTTCTCCTCCGCCCCCTCGCTCTGTCCCTCTCTATCTGTTCCACTCTTTCTTTCTTTCATTCCCACTTGAATTCCTCTCCCAGAGCTTCACTCCATTGTGACGTTGGGTTTCGATCGGCGATAACAACAGAGATGCGTCAGTCAGGGCCCACACACACACACACACACACACACACAAGTTAAAAGTGCCACTGCAAGTTAAAAGTGGCACTCAGACACTCAGCACGAGCACAT
The DNA here is from genome assembly GCA_036023855.1 of Gadopsis marmoratus. Lineage (NCBI taxonomy): Eukaryota > Metazoa > Chordata > Actinopteri > Centrarchiformes > Percichthyidae > Gadopsis > Gadopsis marmoratus. The sequence goes on from JAVQJF010115052.1 coordinate 23,340, forward strand.
ACACACATACATACATACATGACACACAGCAGTGGCCTTTGAGTGAATGCTCCTCACAAGGCATAATGACAGCATTCTGCAGTAACCATAGCTGGGACAGTTCCCACAGACAAGACAGACAGAGAGAGAGAGAAAGACCATTTCTTTCTGTTTTCACCTCTCCTCCTACCACCCCCCCCCCCCCGTCTCCAACAACCCTGACTTTGTCCAGACCATGTGACCTTCCACAGATCAACGCTTCTGGCTAACAAAGTCTGGGCAAATGAATCTTCTAATGCAACCAGGGATTATAGACACATTAAAGGTATACTGCGCCACAAGTCTATCTTTTGAGGATCAAATTCTTTCCACTCGTAAGCTTGAAAGCTGGCTCTGAATAGTTTGCAGCTTGCTGAAAATGGTCAAAATGCCCATAGAAACTTCACCAACCACTCCTGCAGAGCAATCAATACATAATCAACGATTAATCAGTAAATGGCTCAATTTGATACCTCCAGCCGAGCTTTTGAGCAATGGGGAGGCGATAGCGTGACACAGAAGGAGTGTATTTAGCTATGTTGTGTGCACATCTTGAGTGTTTGGAACATCTTGAACAGAAAGTGCATTGGATTTTGCTGCAGCAGTGGTTTGAGTTGGATTTTTGCAACATCCATCCATCCTCTGCAAACGGGCCAGCTACAAACCTTTCAGAGCCACCTTTCAAGCCTACATGCATTGAGTATTTTGGTGGCGTATTTCTTTAGTTGAGCTCATTTTCATTTAACTTTGTCTATGCTCGGGCATTTAGGAGGAACAGTATTCTTTGAAAGATTATCAGACATTCCCCAACATAGATGATTCGACCATGTGAGCTCAACCTCTGCATATTTGTCTGCCCGCCTGTGAGGGACCACTCCCCATAGCCTGCCACACCGACACAACATGGAAGCTCAGTGCTGACTGCCTCCGGTTTCAAACCACTGCATTTTCCTCGCCGGACCTGACGCAGTGCAGGATTTGGTGGTGTATATTTTGAAGGGGGGATGGGGATGAAGGTGGTGGTGCTGGGTGGGGGGGGCAGGTTACGAAGCCAAATGAAAACATGTCACTCCGGGCCCATTAAAACATAACCCTGCCCAGCAGAAGAAAGGGACCATATCATCATTAAGTCATCTCGGGGTGAGGCAAAAACCGAAAATATTATTCCTGCACCCCCACCCCCCACATCCAATACACACACGCTCACACACTTTTCCTGTAGATGACAGAGAAGATGAGATGATTGGAGCTTCGGTGTGTTTGCTCACTGCCTGAGAATGACAAGAAGATGTTTGCGAGCTCCCTGAACATGATCAGCTGTTTGTAGGTTTTGAACAGCAGACATGAAGTAAATCATACAGGTATGGGCTCCATACCTACCTACTCACTCAATTACTTTCATTTAATTCTTTTTTTATTATTATTATTTTTGTTGCTAAAACATCTGAAAAAAGTGAAAACTGTCACAATCACAATGTCCCAGAACCCAAGTAACTTTTTCAAATTGCATATTTTGTCTGACCAGCCATCCAACAGATTTTACATTTGTAAGAGAAAAGCAGGAACATTTTAGGAATTATTTAAACTGCTTTCGATTAGTGTTCACAGACTTCACGGATGACACACTGCGGTAGTGCATCAATTCATGCATACATACAATATACTCGGTATCTATTCCATACCGAGTGGAATCAAACGTAAGAGAGATGTTTTGATAAATTCCAAATTTTCTAGGTCTACACTATAGGCTTTGTCTTTATGTGTGTGTGTTTTTATGCCATTTCCTGCTCTTCACTCCACAGTCAAGTCATGGCCCTGGGGAGCCCACTGCCAAGCCCTGGGCATTCACACCCCCACATACAGATACACACCCCCACATACAGATACCCACACACACACACACACACACACACACACACACACACACACACACACACACACACACACACACACACACACACACAC
>JAVQJF010115054.1:0-67979 GCA_036023855.1 Gadopsis marmoratus
CTAGATTTTCCTTTTAGTTTAACACCTGTATAGAAAAAACATTGTGTAAAATTTAAGTTTTAGACATTTCAAGACCTTTAGAGTTGGGGAATTTTATTTTAGCCCCTCCTTGCTTTTAGCGGAGTTTTAAAATATGAGAAGAATATTTTGGTCATCCCTTACTTTTTTATTTAAATTTTAGACTGAGAGTTGTTGTTTCACATTAGCAAGTGAGATGGCAATTTGGCCGGTCTTTACTCTTAATTTCAGTTTTAGAAGATAAGAGAGTGGGGACGTTTTGGCCATCATTGTCTTCTTCCGACGGCTCTTTGGAGGTTATAGAGTTATTACTTTCAGACAATAAACAACACATTCAAAGACAGATGAACCAGGCCCAATGTTAAATTATTATTAGGAAATCTGAGGCAAAATGTGCATAATGACTGCAATCCAGGGCCAATTTCAGCCGAAAAGTACCATGAGATTACCAAGTTTAATTATCTTGTATCTGAAACTTTTTGGAAATATACAGGCATTCCCTTTCGGTCTCTCGATCCGGAAGCGTGGATTAAGACGGTGCTGTAGAAATATCCAGAAAGTACAGTAACCTTAATTACTTTTAGTTTTGGTACTAATGAGAAAAAGGAAAAGCGTGCACGTTAAAACAATAATTATTCCCCTGTTGAGCAAAAAAAGAAAGAAACGCACAATCATATTCAGGATGTGCTGCAGCCATTTGAGGAGCCACACATGCTGAGCCCACGGTGGGGCAACAGAGTGGGACCATTGTCACTGACTTTACTTTTTTATTTGGACAGATTGGGGAGCTCATGATCATATTCCAGGTGATATTTTTGGCTTAGTGTTATCACCTGGCACCATTTGTTGTCATTTTAATGACCCGTCGCAGTAACTGCCAATGCAAAAGAAAGTGGAAAAGATTAACACTGTACACTTGAATAACTATACTTTTTGTAATGTGAAGGTAGAAAAAAAAAACAACAAAAAAATAAATAAAAACCATAACTTCCCCGAAAAGCTTTTTTGAGGTCATGGAAAAGTGGAGAAGGCGATCTTGACACATTTCTCAAAAGCTGCGAGCGCAGAAGGAAGACTAGCTATCATTTGTTTCGAGTGAGAAGTGTTTCTCTGTGAAGGATGGAGGGGTAGTGTGTGTGTGTGTGTGTGTGTGTGTGTGTGTGTGTGTGTGTGTGTGTGTGTGTGTGTGTGCGGGGGGGTTTCATGCTCTGGCCAGTCTCCTTCTGATTTAGATATGTGGCCATTGGGGGCCTCTGACCCAAATGGGTTTCCAAAGGCATTCTGGGTGTGAAGCTGTAAGCCTGACCAGGTAAAGAGGATCTGTAATTGGAGTTGCTTTAACAAGGCTGTTATTTTGCCATAAATCATGACAAGTGAAAGTCCTGTGCCCTCTATTCAGTGCCCTGAAATAGTGCAGGAGGAAAAATTAACTATGCTCTGCTAGAACTTTCCTCTTCAATCCAGTGGGGGGTTATTGGATTTTATCCTGCTGGGCTTACAGTGTCGTATGTAAGCTGCGAAGCTCTGCTTCTTCTTTCTTTTATATATGAAAACAGAGGATTTTACCACAATTATAGGGATCCAGTGTAACAAGATATAAAGAAAAAGGCTGCATTGATTGAACTAAATGAGTATATGGAAAATTACATCAAACATCCACAACACTAATGTAGGCATTGTTACACAAAACTTGTATTTTGGCTGAGGGCGTGAATTTAAAAGCGTTTGGGTTTGGAAACATCTGTCAGACCGTACAGGCAGTTTCAGAGAGTCGAGTCCATATATGACAATGTTCACAATATCTGATTGCCTCCCTGTATAGAACAGATGAGTCTGATTTGGCAAAATCCCCAAAGTGCCTACACGCCGACAACACCAGCTCTTATTTCAAAGAGAGAAAACAGCTGACGGTATGGGTCCAAGATGTTAACGTGCTAGTGTTTCCAATTTTCAGCCTTATTCTGGTTTGATCTTTTATTACTTACACAGTACATGAAAACCTAGTTATTCAGGTCATTTAATTGTTGCTTTTATCCTTATTACTGGTGTCAGACTTTCATTTCAGTGAGTAGCTTATCATTATATCATTTATTGTCACATCTATAGAACAACCAATGTTTTCATCCTGCCTTCCTCTGATCTTGAACTATTAATTCACACTTTCATTTTCTCCCGTCTAGACTATTGTAATCCCCTCCCTCTGTCCCTCAGTCAGGCTGCTGTAAGTTGCTGCTTCAAGATGCAGTTGCCAGCCTATTAGCTAGAACTAGACGTCGGTCCCACATTACCACTGTTCTTGCATCCCTCCGTTGGCTTCCTGTAAAGTTCAGAATGAACTGCAAGATCCTGTTGATAACATGTAAGGCACTTCATGACCTCGCCCCCAGTTACATTACTGATCTCCCTGTTCCTTAGTCCACCTCTCGGCCACTCTGATCCACAAAACCCTGGCCTTTTATCCAACTGCAACACAAAAGGTGGCTGTGCTTTTGCTATCTTAGTCCCAACCTTCTGGAATCTTCTTCCCCAATCTATCAGATGTGCTGAATCTTTGCACAGTGTCTTCTTACAGTTGCTTCTAAAAACCCATCTTTATAGGCAAGCCTATTTCTAAATGTCCTTCCCCGTTTTTTGTCTTTGTGCTATGTTTTAGATTGCAATTTACTTTTCCTCCCCAGACTCCCAATTTCTATGAGTGCCCCAGCACCAGGATATGATGTGTACATAAGCCAACGCATAACTGGGATGCTAAAAATAGGGTGATTATGCACATAAACACTCATCACTGTCTTTATGGGCAGAACCGACACAATAAGTACGATTTATACGCAAACAGCAAGAACAATTGTAGGGTGTCAGGCCAAAGATGGTGTCGGAAAAAAGGTCTGTAGGAACTAGAACAACGTGACATGCAGGGAAAGGATTGAAGTGACAATTATTTGAGGTGAGATATCTGATGAAAACAAGAGCGAGGACTGCCTCATGGTGCTATTAAAACTAATCTAGTCTGAGTATAGAGATCTATATATGCAACTGCAACCATGCGGTTTTTTGGTGTGAGGCTGACAAAATAATATAATCTTAAAATGGAGAACTGTACCAGTGACAACATACACTGTAGATGAAGAAATACAAAGAAGAAAACAAAACTAAATCATGATATAGCAGGGAGGTACTGTACAATAGCTATGTGCCTGGTTTTTATGTAAATGACATTTCATGTAAAGTGTAGTGCTGTATTAAAATGTATTAATAGTAATATAATGATGGGGTGCATTACTGTAACTGACAAGTGTGGCTGAGAGGTCCAGATTGAAGTGGCTGAAATCTAATACTTGACTCACAGCCCTGCACTCAGTTTACTTTAGTGAAGAGGGTAGTTATTAAAACTACTCTTAGTTGCATCTTTGATAGCATCGTCCTCATGCTGGGCCATAAACCATCTGCAAATAAAATGTTGAAATGCTGGATAATTAAGGACCTTTAAAGGATAGAGTCAGTTGCCAGCCTGAGACATTCCTGCCCCAAGAGCCTCATTTACTCAAACATATTCAAAACAATCCAAATTCCTATATAAATACAATGCTGCCCATGGAGAAATTTGTGGAAACCTAATTATTTGTGAACTTTGAAGCAGAAACTTCCAGTCAGCCCCTGACTTGACGCGCTAACTTCTGCTTTGCCAGAACTTTGGTTTGTTTATCATCTCAGTACCATCTGCACTAATTACTGCAGGCAAAGACTACAATACTAGAAATATACACTGTACAGGTTGGTTTATATTACTCATTATGTAATAACTCTTTTGCACACATATTTTGTCTGCGCCGTGCATTAACCGAGGAACACAGTTGCTTCCTTGTAGCGAAATGCTACAGCTCGGTGAGAATGAATGCAGAGTGACTACCTCATTCACACTCTATTAGTCTGATTATGCAATTCAATAGGGCTGATGATGAAATGAGTTCCATGACGATTTAATAATTGTAATAACAGAGGCTTATTAATGAGTTGGTTAGACAAAAGGACGCTTGAAATCTGCTCAGTCACGATGTGTAGTCATCAATAGTCCACGAGAGGGACTACTGATGAACAGATGATGAATAAGCCACAAACAGCTGTTCAACCTTCATACATGAAGTGAAAACCTGTTATTTTGTAAAATGTCCCTTGACACACATATATGTAAAGTTTAGCAAGTCCACATATTTAAAAAATCCCAATAAAATAACATACATTTTACATGTTAAACAAAGTTAAACAAAACTACCAATGAGTCCTTTTAATGATATCCTTACAACACTGGTTCTAAGAAATCTTGCTTTTGTGTTCTGCCAGTTTGGTCTGGCAGATGGATCTGGCAGCTATGATGGCTGTCACAGTAAGGCAGAGGTAAATTATTCATGACTCATTAAGAACGATGGGAGTTGATAGCAATATTGTCAATAGTTTCAGTTCAACAGTGTTGTGGTAAAAATAAACAGTAGTCAGAGGAAACTCTTTTTGTGTGCGTGCCATCGGCGAGCATTGCATCCCAACGCTTATCAAATGGACACTCTTTGTTGTCTAAGACCGTCTCCCCCCCTGTCTGCTTTCTGGTGAATTGCACCTCTCTAACCCGAGGCCGTCACAATACATACAATACTTACCTGGCAGATGTTAGCTGAGAGTGCCATTGGTTACTGTAATCAGTTCTGATGTCTCAACTGGCTCTGAAGTTGTGAAGCAATTCCCCGTCTGCCACCATGTGGAAAAAAAAATAAGACATTCTTAAATGGAAGCAGTCTGAATTAGCCAAATAGAGTAGCTGTCTCCCAAAGCTACAGTCTTTTTAGTACAAAATTCACTACTTGTGTTTCCCCACACAGTGTTTCCTTACTGCGAATACATCCTTTTTACTACCAGGGTGAGATACCAAGTTGAGTTGGCAAACTCAGAGCGCTGAAGCGTCGTATTAAATCAAGAACGTATTTTTTGCAAAAGACTGTAGATTTCGTCACCCTTGTCTAGTTTCCCTCCCAAAGTAACCAGTTTGAACTCAATTCTGAAAGATTGCTGTACATGTTTCATGTGTAAATTCTGTTTTAGTGTAATTTCTGTTGTCTTTTTAAAGGGATTTAGTTTCAGGCCAAGTAACTGTGATAAATGATTGATAAACTGGATAGTCAGTTAATCGGGGGAATGTGAACTGATCAACATTTACGCAACTCTCACCTCAGCTTATGGAGGATTCAGCTGGTCACTGCACTGTGTACAGTAGCTTGATACAAATAGAAGACAGTGAATCCCTTGCCGCCTGAATCCCAGAGTCTGCCTGCAGGCCATTAAGCTGCATCTGTAGACTGGTTTAATGAGCTATCGTGTGTCGGAGAATGAGAGCTTTATTTCAGGAGCAATAAAAAAAAAGACTCCTCATATGGCATCGCACTTTCCAAGCCGAACCTTTGAAATGCTAAGACCTTTCTTTTCCTCATCTTATTATTTCCTCTAAGGTCATAACGAGTGGAGAGACTTCACCGGAAAGAATGGTCTGTAATTGCAATTGGGGTTTTGCAACAACTTACCCTATAATTTTTGCCATTTTTTTTCTTTTTTGGAGAGCAAGACACATTATACACATCCAGTGTTAAAGTTCACCTGCTCCCAAGCTGGATAAATAATTAGCAACTCAGTGGGAAGTAGCAGCTAATACAGCAATTACCTTATCCAATACCTTGATTATCACTGAAAGGTTCCTGCAGGTTCAGAGGGAGCGCTGCTGCTGAGAACTGCTCCAATTTGCTATTCATTGACTTCTTTGATTTAGGCACTGGTCCCAAGCTCATTAAAAATAGTCTCTATTGCATATCCATTGGTTTGAAATCTGAAAAGTCTTCATGCACCTTCAAACATGACACTATGTTGTTGACATGAAATATTTATGTGGCAGAGCAGCATAAAGATACAAGGACTTCACGTAAATAGCCCTTTTCAACCTTAATGGCTCCCAAAGCACGTTATAGATTGATCTCACTCACTCATCGATGGCGACACAGTTGCCACGCAAGGTGTTGGCCTGCATCTGGAGCAACTTAGGGTTTAGCGTGTTGCCAAAGGACACCTTGACAGGAGGAGCCAAGAATCGAACCGCCAACCCGGGGATTAACGAACGACCCACGCTACTTCCTAAGACGCAGACCGCCACACGCATATAGAAGTATAGCTTCAACACTGGGCCTTTCACTTAAGCTCTCTTAACATGTGGCTTGGCACAGCCTCTGCCGTTGTTTACGGCTCTCCCCTATATCTGCTCTGTTCCTGCTTTGGACCAGCAGTGGTGTTTGAGGCACAGCTTGAGCACCGCAGGTGTAAATCAGAGAGCTTGAAACGGAAGGTGCGAGGCAGTTAACTTCACCAACAGGGATTCTCGCCTCCACTACCACTTACTTGCCCAACAGGGACCTTGAAAAACCAGGAAAAAAAACATTTCGTGTCACACCAGAGAGGCACTGGAATAGAGACGACACATAACATATGTTCATTAGAAATGTGTGACATTCAATAGTGGTGCCACTTCAGTTCATCAACTCACTTTGGTCTCGTACACACACGCAAACACATTTTCTGCTCCTGACAAAGCAAGAAATCCGTCTGAAACTTCGCCACAAACAGTGTGCTCTTTAACTTTTTTTCTATTATGAAACGCGCGAGATTGAAAGAAGCCTCTTCATTGTGCTGCAGTCATCAAAGAGAGCAGCAAGCAGCTTCTTCCCTGCTGTACCACCACGAGACATGCCTTGCGGGACACTTCCATTCGTGCTACCAGCCCTGAATGCAACGTGACAGGCTGCAGGATCAAACACAGGCCTAAGCTTGATGTCTCGCACACGCTGCCACGACTTCTGCAACTCATAACGGAATTGTGACAAATGGTCGATGGCGAGTTGGTAAAGAGGGTTTAATCAGCTAAGTGCGTGCAGATTTGGTTCTTTCCTGCAGTTCATTATTAGTAGGATCACCTATGGAAGGTCACAGGAATCTCAGTTCAGTTGGTGTGGATTAATAATTGGTTTAGCTGTTCTCAAGGATATTAATACGCTTATGCATTTGTCAGTTTATTTAAAGTGAGTCTTGTCGCACTGATGTCTCAACAAAGTGGGCCCGGCAGGTAGATTCAGCCCCATTGTTTGTATTTTTAAACGATAGTCCATTAAAGTTGGTTTTAAACACACGCAGCATTTTGTTTTCTGTGGGCATATAAATAGAAAGACAAGTCCTTCAGTAAGCCTCCATAATGAGCTCCTCTTTTTATCCTTTTACTTTCTTTCAAATATTGCTATAGCTGCTACAATTAATTTATCCCGCCGCACTGTTTATGAGAAGAGATGACTACAGACTCCAGCATTTATCATATGTGCCTTCCCTCAGTGCCCCCAGTTATAGGTCCCTGTTAGATTTATAGACTATCTGATATCTATAACATCGCAGTCCCTGAGGTCCTGCTGTTTCTATGCTGATGATTAATCGACAGGTCAGCCATTTTTGTGTGTGCGGTGCTATCTGTGAAAGGCAACTTGTGTGCTTGTGTTGAAGGGGCAACGATTGTGCGGCGCCGTACCTTCTTGATAATTACGTCCATTTATAAATGGCTCAGATTCCCTCCCAGCCACGCAGGCTGTGTATTTTCCATGCTAATTGTCTTGCAGACGTAGACGACAAGCGCTGAATATCCGAGGGTCCTTTAATAATCCCAAATGGTAAGCATCACTATGTATCCCATTGCAATGCTCAGACGTTGACAGGAGATAAATTACATTTAAACGGATAATATAGAAGAGTTAAATCCCTCCTCCATTGTCACGATATTAAGCTTGACAAGTCTAAGCTGAAATACCCACTTCATACCTGCAATGAAACGCTGAATTTTAATAGCATTCAGCAGCTTTCTGAAAATGTCTTGGGGAAGAGAATTATAATCTGGATTCAATATAATAAAATATTACTTAATTTTTGACTTGTTTGTTTGATTTTGACTGGAGTTTACTTTACCTGAAGCTCAGCAGGTTCTTTGTTCCGTTACCATGTATTCAGCAGAGAAAAACATACAGAATTTGTTGCATGAATCATGAGACCGGACTGTGATTGCAAAGAAACCGTACCAATTATCCTTTTAGTAGTAATGCTAAAAAAGGTCATGCAGTCAATTATTAAATTGAGACAGACAACAATGAATTAAAAATTGAAAAAAAATGACGCTTGTCTGACCTTTAATTTCCTATCTATTGTATATTTAATTACCTCTCCAATGCATGAGTGTGTACGTCTGCAGCAACCATCCAGGATTGTTATTACTGAGTAATTAGTTCTGTACCTCAGCGGGACACTCGAGCAGAAGGCAAACGTTCTTATAAGTTGTCCTGCTCTCACTGTCCCATTCACTCAGCATGTTGTCATTCAAGGAGTGAGCTGATCATACATGATAAATTAAACCTCTACATCATCTACAGGAGGTCAGGAATCATGAGCGATTACTGTACCAAGCGCGAAAGAAAAATAATTAAAGACATAGTGCCAAATTTCAGCTTAGATTTTAGGGGGTTTACGTTCACGTGGGATGAACAGTGTAGGAACAGGTGCCATTTTTTTTAACAGTACGTAATTGGAGATGGTCAACTAAAAAATGTAAAGATATGTTGTGGTGACATCTGTGCATTTAAAAAGGCGTTTGAACAGTATAAAAAAAGTATAAAAAAGCTGTATTTTGAAGCACCTGAGCCTCGGACTACAAGTGCTGCAGTCAGTTACACATTTAATACGTTTTAGGCACATTTGGCTGTTAAATCCTATTCATTGTGGACATGAGGAAAAATCAAACTAAGCATTAAAGTCAAAAGGCGGAGCAACCACTACCAAATGTCCTGCTGATGGTTGAATTTTACCCTGATAACTGAGGTCATCTTCCTCGTCTGCTGCGACGTTGTTGCCGGGCCGCTGTGATGGGAAGCGTATTGGAGTCGGCGCCAGTGCTGCTTCAGTTCCACTCTAATCAGCACTTCACCGAACAGGAAATCTGGGTGGATGAAATAGCTAGAACCTCAATTTAGTGGAGGTGAAGAAGCTCCATACAGTTGTGTGATGTACTTAAGTGTGAAATTGTATTGGAAAGCAAACCCTCCCCCCAAAAAAAGGTCAGCTACATTTCTCACAGTTCTGAATCTTGATTTGGGCCAGCTCTGGAGTGTATTAACGAAATAAAAAGAAGATTTGAGAGCACAAAGCACATTTTAGTACTGCTCAGTCTGCAAGTCTACTTTTTGGGAGCACACAGGCACAAGTTGTAAGAGAGGAATTAGATTTGTGCACAATGGAGGACAGAATCATGAGCCTAACAGATGATCTGAGCACGCGAGAGGAAGTCTCATGCTCGGAGTGATCCAAACCGCTTGGCCTCACGTTTGGCAGGCTGGATCTCAAACTGAGAGCAGCGTGTCACCTGTTCATTTTGACCTGGAAGTGAAGGGTCATCCTGTTAGACCCCTCCCTTCTGCTTTCAAAATAAAAGGAGGGACACTTATCTTTATCCATTAAGAAACTCCAATCTAAATGACTAAAATCACATTCAAGTTCTTGAAGCCATTACGGCAGGGTAATTTTGAGAGTCAAACTAATTTAAAAAGTAGTTTCTTGCTATATATCACAGTGACTTTGTGCTAACTTCTATTTCTAGTGTGATTCTTGAACCAGATATGTGTGTGTGTGTGTGTTATTGCTTCGTTTTCCTTTTTTCCTGAGAGAAATTATGAGACCCATGAATGAGGCTCATCATTCACTTCTGAGCTGAATGCCGGCCTCCGAAATCTAATGAGCCTGATATGGGGTGGTTGAACCATTCATTTTCCCCCACATGGACTCAGATCAGATTACAGTGAACAGAAACATCTAATTATGGACTTTGGCCACATTCAGAACCGGCAGAATTGAGAGCGTGTATCTTGATTCTTGCTACACGCTGACAAACTGAAATGGGATCTCTCAAATAGCCCTTAGACATCTGTAGAGCAATGTTAGCCAGTTCTGTTCTTAATACTTGAGTAAAAGGTTGAGGTTTACAGCTGAAATCTGGAGCTCAAATATGACAAGAAGCAGCAGCAGCCCTGCTGTGAACCAGATTTTAAACTACTAAAAGTACCATTACTTCTCACAGCGTACCACCACTTACTAATGAATGTTGCTTGGTAAGGGGTTGGATTGCTCCTTTTCCTTACCAAACGAGCCCTAAGAAAAAGGGAGGAAAATGTATGCTACCGCTCTCCTGCCATCTGTGGCACAGGCAATGCTTGAGGCGGTCTTACAGGGCTTCAGCCTTAAACGTTTTCAGCAAAGCCTCAGATATTTTACTGTTCGTCACTCATGCCATTATTTGCATTAAACCCAGATGATAGCACTTCACTCCGAATGTCCTGTTTAAAACACATTGATTCCTGCGCCGCTGACGGGACAGAAATCAGAGCCAGGAGAGTTTCCAGGGACCGGCTTCCATGTATCGACTGTCAGGCCACTTGAAGCAGTAAACGCAAGGCAGGACCGCTACATTCATGTAGGACTAAGTTGTAAAATCTTTAACAAGCGTGCATTAAAATGGGTAACTTCACCACAGTGTTACAGTTGGACGTCTGTGTGCATTGCTGGCACTGTGTCTACATGAAGGCCGATTGATTATAAAACATAAAGACTATGTCAGGAAGAAAGTCCTGGAGTTTAAAAGTTGAACAACGTAAAGAGACGCAGCCTCGCTACTGAAGCGATGAAGTCAGGCCACAGCCAACCGGCAGACTGCTATATAGGGGGAGGAGGCGAGTCAGGCACTTATTTATAGCCTATTGGAATGTTCATCAAAGCATGTCCCCAGACTGATTTAAAGATTTCAGGACTAAGCCCCAGATCGCCACTGGACCTAGAACCACCTCTGGTCTGTGGTGCAAAATGTGTCTCAGTTCAGCCAGACAGCTGCTGGATATGAGCGTAGATGTTTCCTCATGCTTCCAAAATCTTATGTGTCATGAACACAGTGGAGAGACAGCACATAGGGTCAGTCACAGGGGGGATGTGAACTCGCAATACTCGTATTTTATCCGCAGGCAGGCATTCTGCAGTTTCTGTGCTGTAATTGTCTAACTTTCTCTTGAATTTGTCTACATTTGTTAAATGTTTTACGATGTGCTTTGATTTAATATCATTTATTCCTTATGTAAAACTGCCTTTGTGTAGATATGTGCTAAATAAATAAACTCCTCTTGCCTTGCCGTTTGAAATTGTCCCATAAATCTTTGTGACATAAATTCATGGTGTGCTGGTTATGACTCAAGGGTTTTTGAAGGCTGCAATTTTAGAGTTATTATCTCATATTCTAGGCCAAAACAAAACAAACAAGTATTTTTCCAGTATATTTCCGCACCAGAATGATATTCCTGGCAGGATTTTAGCAGGCTCTTCAGATGTATGCCTAAATGTACTGTTGGAAATGCAAATGAATCAAAGAAAATACAAGACTACAAACAGATTATGGAACATTTTAAAAAGGTTTTTCATGCATTCAGTTTGTTATGTTTGGTCAGGGAAGGTCCTCCATTGTGAATAGTGAGTGCTTTAGTATATGGAGGTATTTTGAATGTAGGGCTGCAGTGTATGAGATGCTGCAGCGTATGAGATCCTCTTTTGGTGTGGCCTCACATGAGCGTCACATTTTTGACTTGGTTGAAACAAAATGTGCTGCAGCCCAGGAGAGACAGTCGAGCCACATCACCACACGAGGCGGGGCCCCATGCTTAGGCTGGGGCACTTCCCCGTACACAGATTGCAGCCTCTTTGACGGATCCAGCAGGACGGCGGCGATCAGCAATCCGTGGACCAAGACCACGAGAGACAATCCGTAACCAGGAAGACTTTTCAGTTCAAGTTTGATCCCATCTCCCTTTTACGCCCTTGACTTTATCTGATCAAAAGCGTACTACTTTATGGTGAATCTTGCCTCTACGACCCCAGGTTGCCACAAAAGTCAAACTTCATAAATAAAACGGAGCAAATGTTGTACAATGTACATGAGCCTCTATTACCGTGCCTACATTTTTGGCTTCCTGTTCAAACAAGGCTTTCTTTCTTTACAAAAATACATTTAGTAACAGAAACAACCTTTTTCCTTCTACAGAGCAGTGTCCAACAAATCGAAATGCTTCTATAAATCAGGAAAATGAGGCTGTGTTCATGTTCACCTGCATTTTCTTTTTCCTTGTATTTCAACAAATGCGTCAAATGATTATTTAAAACACAAGCCCAGTGTTTATCCAATCAAGGCTGAGCAGACACCCTTTCCCCCCACTCAGGCTGCATGTGCATGCTGCTGGTTTGGAGCACCATCAAGTTTCCATTTCAAAGCACTGCTGCCAGCTGTGTATTCACCGTAATTAGTATATTTTATGTATTCAGGTATTTGGCCATTTATGCATAATGTTGTTGGATCTTAAATAAAGGAGATATGAATGATTTTACAGTTGACGTTAAAGAGGAAAAAGACATCAGAAAAGCTGTATCGAGGCACTGCCTTTGTTGTCACCTACAGAACACAGCAGGGTATGTCCCTCTGAGAACGTCTTGACGGTCAACCTGTCAACCAACCATCGAACCATGACATTTAGAGTTGCCAATTATCGGCAATTGGGGGGGGGGGGTGGGGCTGGAGTACCTGGAGAACACACGTGCCGACATCCTGTCAAACATTTAGACTTCTATACATTCAAAACTGATGCCGTTTTAATTTTGTCTCAATGGGGCCAATCAGTAGCAGATACAAATAATTAATTTCCAATGAGATCTGAAAGTCTTAGCAGCGAGTCGTATTTATATTGTCATAATGAACGACTAATAATAGCATGTCTTGCGCCCTTACTGTAGAGTAAGTCAGGCTACAATCAGCACACTAGGCATAATGAGCCTCATTTGTATCATTATTCCTGGATATGATTACCAATGCAATTTTGCTACTTGTTTTTGCTTTTGCATTTCCACCTGCTTGGGCCAGCTCTCATCGCATCACGTGCAAGGGCAACAAGCTGTTCTCTTGGCTTTAGAGGTGCACACAGTGACCCCTGCAAAATCTCTTTCACACACATTCATCTTAGTCCGGATTTGAATTCATATTAAAGGATCATTTTTAATATTATCAAGGGTCTGTATTGTTTTAAATAAATAAATGGGTTATTCTTACCAATGATCAGCCCATCCACAATTTAGTACGATCATTTCCTTTCAATAAGTTAAGTATCTGTAGCCATTATACATCAGCAGGAATGGCGTTTGCTCATGTTGCAGTGCGACATGCTGACGCGGAGAGGACGCAGACTTGAGAGGAGGAATGTAGGTTTATTGAAAAAGGAGCACGGAAGCCGAGATGTGGAGGAGGCAGAGTCCAAGACAGGTACCCCGACGATGGAAGCGGCGACACTGGTCGGTGGAGCAGCGGCGAGGCTGGCGCGGCTGGCGGATGTGGAGGCAGGCAGAACTGGTGGGTGAGTATGAAGTCCAGGTAGCTGACAGAAACCTGAGGCACGGTGAGACGGGATCAGACTCGGGTTTGCAGCAGAACAGAAGCAGATTAAGTTACCACAGGATGTTCACGAGACATAAGAGCTTGCCACCACATAAACTGGCTCAATGATCTGGCGACGAGTGGATGAGGAACCCAGGTAGAAGTACTGCCGTTAGATGAGATGGCGGAAGACAGGTGTGCTTGACTGATTATCTCGTCCACAGTGCTGATTCTGGAGCTGTCCTGGTTTCTCGCCCACTATTTGCATTGGCAGGCTGGAACCCCTGGCTGGCAGGGACACTTTGCTTTGGAATCCTGGAGACAAAATTAATATACAGTGGTGTGCACAAAGATATTTTAGAAGCCAGTAATATCAGTAATGTTGCTGCACAGGAAGTCACATCATTAGTCACTGACAGGTATATCAGGTTCCCTTAAAAAGCATTATCTGCCCTTGGAAGCATATTTGGGGTGCTGTATATATTTGTGCTTCCCAGAAACGGTTTCCTCCGCAGTTTCCGGGCTCATTAGCAACTGTCTGCTGCTTTTAAAAGGGGATGAGAGGAGCTGCTGCGATTGCTTATTAGTGATCGTGGCGTATTGTGCCATGCTGTACTATATATATATATGTATATTGCTAAGTCGAACGCTCAACCTTGCTGACAATCACGTTTCTAGAAAGGTGGGGTGATATTTTTATTATTTTTTTTTTTCCCCCCCACATGAAAATGCATCCTCAGATTTCAGCTCAGTCCAAAAATCACTAAATCCAAATGACACTAACAACACGCGCCATGTCACCTGGATTATGACAAAATGAAGCATGCTTTAGGCTTTTATGCTCTTCTCACATAGGTGAGAATATGAAGGCATGTACATGAGTGTTCGCCCTGTTGGTGCCCTGTATGATCACATTGTGTTATCCTGAACAAAATGGATGGCTGTGCATGTTGAAATATTTATGAAGTTAAATTACCTTCATAAATAAGGGCTAATGTGTTTGAGAATAACAAATGGAAGTGATCTTACATCGCTTTGTTAATAAAGGATTGAATAGGTGGGATCATTGCAGGCCATATCTTGGCCTACATCTTGTTTGATCAAACACCATTCTAGAACAAGATGAACCTTTATTGATTTCCCCAAATGTCATTTTGTAGCCTACAGTTGTTGTGAAGGAAATGAGTGAGTGGACGTCTTTGCAGGAATATTGGATGTAACTAGCGGAATGTGTGCATGTGTGTGTGTGTGTTTGCACCCACTAATCTGCTTGTGTCTGCCGTGTGTGTCTGTGTGCTTTAGATATTTATTTGATGCTGTAATTCACCTGATTTTTCTGTTTCATAAATAAATCAATACTGCCACGAATGTTTCCATTACTGAGGTGACTCATCCTCTGACTATCAGGCTATCCGAAATGAAATGCCTGTCTTTCCTCTCAAAGCACTTCAGGCATTTCTAAATTTGCAAGCAGACAACCTGACTCACAGCTACGGCTGTACAGTCGGGCAAAACAAAACAATGGATGAAAGGTATTCAGTAAACATTATCTGACATGTTACACTTGGTATGTAGCCTGATCTATGCACATAGCTAGAGGGTCCAGCACTGACAATGCATCAGTTAGCTTACATCAAATTTATGTAAATCTTCGTGCACAGCTGAGCTGTTGTGACAGCACAGACACCTGTTGTCATTCGACCTCATGTCAGCGATCTCCACGCTGATTTTATCTCCTGACGGTTTCACTTTGAAGCCATCGTGACAACAATATGCTTATTGTTTAAAGGCCAAATACACATTACAAATGTGTTTAGCCAATTATATGATGATGGGAAATGTAATTGCTGCCTGTATTAGGTTTTTCCAGTCAAGGGAGGTGCAGGACTTTGAAACCAGAGACCACGTCCTCAAGTCCTGCATGGTTTGGTTTACGCAACTAAAGCACAGTGGCCAAGTCCCTGTTGACCAATATTAAACTAAGACCATAACCGTCCCCTAACCTTAATGATGTACTTTCATCAATGACCTTAATATAACCAGTAAAAAACCTGAAAACATGGTTTCAGTGGTAAGACTTTTTCTACTTCACGACATAATCATATCTACAGAATCAAATTTATAGCAAGAAAAGAAAACATCCTTTTGGTCCAAAAAGTCAGATTAGCAGCAGCTGTGTGATTTGATCAGATTTGACTGACAGCAGTCTGGCTAAATAAGCGTATAATCACTGTCATCAGATTCTGATTCAAATGTTGCTAAAGTTTGACTGGTGCATGAAAGTATGTGATATTACATTTTTCCAATTACTTACAGTCATCAAGAAAAAGCGCAGAAACAGAAGATTGCTCCAGTGTATTTAAAAAAGCAACAAAACCTGTTCTACCTTCTAATTTTCATGGAAGACCCCATCATACATGCTAAATAGGTTTTAATGGGCTTTAAAAATATAAAGACGTTTAATCACACTTTAATTGCCGTGAGTGGATATGTTGTCAGTGAACATTTTGCAGATGCGTTCAGCATTTGTCAAAAGCGTAATTACTCTCGCAAATGAGTAGTATATCAACTTAATTCCTACGAGAAATGAAAGCTGTAGGTCTGACTTGTGTGGAAATGGCCATGATGTCCACAATGTTAAGACCAGTGTGTTACCTGTTTTGTTCTGTGATTCTTGCCGTGACATTACTCCATTATTGTCCTCTTTTTGTGTTATTCAGAAGCGTGGTGCGAATAGGTAATGTGGTTCCCAAATTTGGCTATTGTGAATTGAACAGGTCTTAGCTGCTCTGAAGCAGAACTTAATCATAGTCTAGTCTAGTCTCTTGCTATGCTCGTCTCTGTGGTTGAAGAAAAAAAGAGAACAAATACAGTCAATATATTGGTTTTATTTGATGAACAATATTGATTTGTTTATCCACGTGTGATGGCCTCTGAGGAGTATCAAGCTTCACCACGCACTGTGACAGAGTATACAGCTTAGGCAAATATTATCCAAGATCAGCGTTTATATAACACATGGTCAATAAAACGGCCACATACGCTGGGAAATACTACAAACAACATTAGTGGATTTTTAGGTTTGATCTCGACTCTCAAAAGCAATTATAAAGTGCCAATAGACAGCAGTTCCATTGTGGTTGCGTGTCTCTCCAATGCTCAAATGACCTTGGGATGCAATTCAATTTGCAATTCAATCTCTTCCTCTAGGTTTTTGAGCTTCAATTTAGACTTTAAAAAAAAAAAAAAAAAAAAGGCACAAAGTAAATGTGACTGGGTGGAGAAGAAAAAGAAGAATCCAATCTAAAATGGGTTCCTGCACTTCATGCACATCTGGACATGTTCTCTCTCTCTCTCTCTCTCTCCTGGCTTTGTCGCTCTTATCACTCACACTCATCTCTGTGAAGCCGTCCCAAGATATAACTGATTAACCGGTCGAGTTATGTTTCCCAAAGGACGTAAATGTGTCATTTGAGAGCACTTGCATTTTGAGGGACAACGACTTCAACTCACAGCACACTGGTAAAGGCAGCGTTTGCCCAGACGACTCCTCGTTTCTTGCAGCAGGCGTTCGCTCCAGCCAGAGAAGGTTCTTTCTCTGAGCTTTTTGCCAGGTAACTTAATGAGATGCTTAGACCACAGAGAACCCCTCAGCATATGCCTGTGTGTCGCTTCTGTTTAGGGAGGCAATATTTTCCAAATGGGAGGGCGTGGGGTTTCATCTCGAGGTTCATGCATGCTTTTCAGGAACAATTAAGGAACACTTGAATGGAAATCACCACACGTCTTTGTATAGAGCAAGTAAGTCAAGGCTAACGTGCAGTACAGCACATGGCCTTGGTAAGGATTTCCACTAACAAAGTCCAGTGAACTGCCAACTCTGCAATATAATGCTATTCCATGAAATAGTTCTGCGATAAATGCTACCCCTTCTGACGCTTTTAATGTTCATTTTACAAGCTGATAATGAAATGTATCCCTGTTATTTTGTCCTCCAGAGCAAGAAAAATCAAACATCATAAGTCTACAATAAGTACAGTCATTGCTGTTGTACTGGGCTGCATCATACCGTATTGATTTCGGTTATGGAATCCACACGCCATACTTTAAGTCAAGGAGGGCTCTTACGCCTCGTCTACGCAGCACACATTACATCCACGTCATATATAATATTTATAACACACACACGCCCAATGAGTTAATCATATTTATAGGGCTCACCTCTTTAGCTTGACTGGGCTATTATGTGTCAAAGACCAAGGAGTAACTGTGTGGTGCTGCTGTCAATGCCAGCAATACATGTGGGCCTCCGCACATGGCAACATCGATAGCAGAGAACAGGACAAAGTGATGTCAATTTAGTGTTGCTTGGGGAGTGATGGGGGGGGGGGAGATACATGAACACTTTTCATCTGAGTGTTCAGACTGAGAATTTTCTAACATCATTCCGCACCTTCCAATGTGTTGATCTAATTTTATAGTTATATGATTAATGTAATTTTACACCAACTTATATTGGACGTAAATGTGTGTAATATCAGTTTCCAGCTGTCTGTGTGAAACTCAGTCTGAGCTAAATTACAAAGTCTTGGAAAGAAATGTGTGTTTCTTGTTAAGGGGATCTTGTCAAAGATATTTCTCTTGTTTTTCCTTTTCCCCCCAGAGGATGTTTGACTACTAACGCAGATGCCGATATTTACAAAGATGATAATAATGGAGCGTTTCTCCTTGACTTATTCAACATGAAAACATTTGTTTTTAATTGCACCAATATTTTAGCTATATTATAGCTATTCACATAATATTATGTCTTCATAAAAATGAATATTAAAACATGTTAACTTGCAAATGATTCCGTTTTTGAACTGAAAAGGACATACACTCAGCTGCAGTTACAAACTTGAATTAAACCTGACCCTGATGTGCAGCGCAGTGTGAGCTGGCTCCACTGAAACCCAGAGATAAACATTATTTTAAAAAACAAGAAAGTGGAGCCCTTACAACTGCAGTTACCTTCGTAACTTACGTTATATTGACTCGCAATAGAAAGAATTCCTGCGACTGTAAATGTCCCCTGAGAGGGCGACAGTATTTTCAAATAGAACTTAATTTCCCCATGTCAGGAATTAGTAATCAGTTTGCAATCAGTGACAAATATGCTCCAAATTAATTATCAAACACAAAATACCAATCAGTTTCTGTGGCATACTGTATAATTCTAAAAAGGCCCAAACAAATCAAATCAGATTTTATTGTCATTTTGTTCGGAGAACAAAAGGAAAAGACGTTTCCATGGGATCCTAATAAAATGTCGTAAAAATTGTTATTATATACAACTAAAATACAGAAGGTCAATAAATTAACAAATTACATATTTAATAGTCTGACAGCTCGTGGCAGGAACCTGTTCTGCAGTCAAACACAAAAATAAAGAAATGCACCAGCAATAAATAGGAATTTTGAGGATGGGGATAAATCAATGTATTTGAGTCCATTTCTTTTCTAAGACTTTGTTACTGAATTGCTATATTGCATCATAGCAATGGGAACAGGACAGTTGTAATTTGTGTTACATATTTTGCTGTTTTGCCATTGAGCACAAAACACAATATTACATTGGACTGTGTTTCCCTGGAAGACGGTTTATTCTGGGACCCGTGCACATCTCTGGGGCACTGGCGAGAGGACAGCCCTGTATGAATGTGCTACACAGTGTGCATCTGGGCCCAGTCAGGAGCCCTCTTCACCATCTCCTACATGATGAAGATTAAGATGAGCGGGAAATGAACCTCATCTCTCAGTGTGATTAATGTCCACCACATGTAATTAAAGACTTTTAGTTAATTCTCCTGTCTCTGCTCCCCGGTAACCATTTTTAATCATTTCCTTCGGTTGGCTCTCTGTAATTGAATGTCTTCATTATATGGACCGCAGCAAATGGAATTGTACGTATAGTTGTGCAAAAGGTTTTTATTTAAATCTGCTTACATGTATGTTTTGGAAGTCACCATGGCTTCACTGGAATCCAATACAAACTCCAGTACTGATGTTTTTGGGTAACAACTGTGTGTATTTCATGGGATGGCAGTGACAGTCAGTCAGTCAGCTGGTGTGCTTATGACCTTGGTGATCACCGGAACTTCCCTCCAGCGCCACCAGCAGGTGAAGGTTTTCACTGACATCTCAAACCATCTACAAATCACACTAGATGGCTTAGGATGCCCATGACTACCAGATGAAGAATCCAAATTATTTTGGCGGCCTTTGACCTTTCTTGCAGCGCCACCATGAGGCTGACATCAGTGGTTTTCAGCACAATGTCTCAACAATTATTGGATCGGTTGAAAAGTGAAAATTGGTACGCACGTTCATGTTGCCCTCAGGCTAAAATGTAATAACTTTGACAACCCTCTGACTTTTCGTCTCGCTGACATGCAACTCTAAGATGATGAACATGGTAAACCTGCTTAGCATGTTAGCGTTGTCGCTTTGAGCACGACGTTACACCACATCATTGGCTTGATCAACTTGGCTTTTAGGAAGTTCAAGGACGTAACTCTTGAAAGATCATGCATGTCCTTTCTGTAGCGATAAAAGGACAATGTCACCATCAGTAACTAGTATTTCATAGGCAGCCAAGCCTTATAGGTCTAGCCCTAGTGCCTGTATGTTTTAAGAAATAAATAAATAGAGACAGTTGAAATTTCTCTTTTCACCACAGCCACCAATAAACTGCAATCAGTGTACACTATGGGGATGTACAGATTAATGAACAGCAGGAGCAATATAAAAACCAATCTATACATTTTCATTGAGGACATGTCAGCATGTATTGATGGCTGTTGTCTAGATGAACATTTTTGGTCCCATCGCCTGTCAACACCCAATAACGTAGTGGTAGTGAAATAGTACTGCTGTCGTCTGACACCCATCACTGCAACAATATTGTCTGTGGTTCAAATGTTCCACTGGAGAGTTCATCTGAAGCCGAGTGCAGACGAAAATAACACACAGAGCAGTGAAGTTGCCAAAGCTCGCAGGATCCATTTAGTATCAACAGGACAAAAGGACAAAACATTTCTTCTTTACTTCTTTGCCATTCCTTTCTTAATTCCCCGGGAGGCTTCACTTTGTAGTTACTTAGAGCTACATTTTCCCTTTTATTAAAGGCCTTTAAAATGCCCTGTGTGAAATATATATATATATACAGTATATATAACATAAATTCTCTCATGGCATCTGCACGTCAACATCTTATACAGCATCAAGTCAGATAGGGATTGTTTAATAGCAAAGGAACAGTTTAACTTTGCCAGTATTGACAGAATTTTCTAGTTCAACTGCATATTTTCAGTGAACGTTGTCTGAATGCATTTAATAATAATTGCACCGTTCGGTCATTTAATGGTCAATCATGATACACATATGCAGAGAACAGTGCTCAAACACACACATACACGTTGAAATGTATCCTCTGCTTTTGACCCATCCGGCCATCCTTCTCCCGAGGGGAGCTGGAGCAGTGGTCAGCCTTCTATGGCGACCGGGGACCAAGTCCAGTGCACATCCCTGTCCTGTCTTGGTCAGGGACAGGACAGGATAGACCCACGACCGGGGGCAACTTAGGGGTTCAGTGTCTTGCCCAGGGACACTTCGACATGTGGTCGGGAGGAGCTGGAATCGGAACACCAACCCCCGGGATGAAACTCAGATAACAACAGCTCTAATTCCGGAACCTGACATATGGCCGGGAGCTGGATTCTAACCTCCATCCCCAGGGCCAAGGCTCAACAGCTTAACCCTCCACAGCCGCCCCATTTTGTCTGCCATCAGCTGTCATGATGGGTTGTTATGCCTCTTACTCTTCTTGCTTTGCTTCAAAAAACAAACATGGATGAGGGGGATAGGAGGCGACGTCATGTTTGCTACCACAATACAGACCTTTTCATTATCCACAAATGCCTTCAAACTGCACATTTTTGTTGTTATTCTTTGTCATTGATTGAAACTCAAAAATGAAAAGCCTACACTTCCACAAATGTAAACGTTCTTTACATTTTCACCTGGGCTCAACGGGCCTGTTCAACGCTGGACTGCACGCCTACCTGCACACGCTCAGGCCTCAACTGCTCCAGTTGTTAATATGAATTTAATATTTTATGATTGAAACTTCATAGCCCTGCAGCTCTCTCATTAGGAGGTCTGTTCCTGAGCCTGGTGTGAAGCAGAATGACCAATCAACATTGGCTACCTTTTCTCCAACTGGGTAAATTACCACATGAAAAGTATTAGGCCCAGCTTAATTACATTCCGCTCACAGTAAGGCTATTTCTGAGATATTCATGAAAGTAATGGCCGGCAGGTCTTTTTTTTTTTTACCTCCTCTCTCAGACTTAAACTGCATAATTGTACACAATGTTTAAAGTGACTGTCTACTTGCTATTGAATCATTTAATTGAAATATTAGCAAGGATTTGTCGACCGGGAACTGTTGGCAGCTGCATACCAAATACGCCACTTCCACAAATGAAGTCAACAAAATCAAAAGGTTGTATGCAATTAGTTTTTTCGGTTCACCCTCTCGGATATCTGATGTAACGAAACACATTTGCATCAAATATCACGAGAAACACGCTTATCACAGGCAAAACACTGTCACATCTCTCTTCCTATGAGCATTTCCTCCCTGGGATGACTAATTCCCTAGTTTATTTCACCTGTCAAACCACTGGCATTACCATTATGTTGGATTAGTTTCACTCAACTTTCTGTTGTCGTCTGACAAAAAAGTAAATCTTGCGTAAGCCGTGCATGCAGGTCTCGGAGACAGTTGGCTAATTAAAGTGAAATGGGGCAGATAATAGCTTTTAAAAACATTTCAGCCATTTAATGAGCTTATTATTTACTATGAAAAGGAACTTGTCACCACCACCCCACCTCCACCACCAGCCAGAGCTGCCACCCACTCTAATTCCATCCTGCTGTGCTGAGACTTGGCATCCATAAATTTCCACCACTAAAGAAATATTATCACAACTAATGAAATAATGCTTAGCCCACTCCAACACTCAGAGGTCCCCTCTGGGCAAATTGTCTCAAGTGATTCTAGAAAGATGGTAATTAAAAGACAAACTACAGGAGGAAATGATTGTTTGCAGAGCTGAGGTCCGCCACAGAATGCAACTGTAATCTAAAAAAAAGAAAGTAAAGCTATTACAGTTTTATGATGGTGTCAGGCTTTTCATGTGGCATTGATGTTTTTTTCCCATTAGGAGTTTGAAATGATGTTCCGGTGTCAGAGTTAAAAATGGGGTCACTCATGCATTGGCTTATTGGTTCTAAAGGCTCTCTGTAGCCATTCAGAGCTGAGGCACTGCTCATTTATATTCACAGGCTGAGGGCGACGCCAATGATGTTGATTTAATGAGTTATGTCCATGTGCTGCATCAGTATAACAAATTAACCCCTTTTATTGTCTCCTTTTCTCGGGCAGTGATTCGTTTTCATTGCTGAGCATCAAATACACGCCGTCATTTTCTGTTTGTGATCCTACCTGATGCCTGAAATCAGGTGACAACCGAAAGTAGCATGGGAGCCGAAAATGAAAAATATTCTGCTGCAGTTTGGAAAGCCCAGAACCTTAAGCTTCTTTTTCCAGTGACTCAAGTCAGGCAGTTTACAGATAACTGAAGGAGAATACCATATGTCCTCTCTAATGAGAAGGTTCAGGTCGTTCTGAATGCAGCAAGCGAAACCTCAGAGAATGGGGCTGCTTGGAGATTTCTTTATTTATTTTTTTTGCTGATTTATGAACTGAAAAGTGCCAATTAGCACACGACAAACCGGCAACATTATAGACGGGGTAGCAGAGGTTGCAACAGTGAACTTGACCGCTGATGGCTCCATCGATCAAGAAAGGATTTCAGTCTCGGGAATGAATTATGCCGCCACCAGTACGTAGGAGAACTGGGTCAACTGGATGACTGAATGTGCGTGGCACTGGGCCTCTTCAGAGATGGGTTTTGAAGCTTCTGATAGGTCGAAGCAGATCACTGTCATTGTTGTGTACCGTCTCGGTTTTGATCTCTGACTTCAAAATGACAAGAGAGCCAGAGAATTACAAGGTACCGCGCAATCAATCTGTTCCCCTGCGACAGCTGGAAGAAAGGCATATTTGAGCAGAAACAAAAAAGGGCCGTACACCGGATTTATATAAGCGGCTTCATCTCCGTGACATTGTCTGAGAAAAGAAAAATCTATCGTCTTCAGGAGCGCGAGGCAACAGAACCTGACCTTGTCACGCCGAGAGCAAGCCAGCAACCAAGTCTGGAGGTGTCACCCACCGACAGCCTCACCACAGATTAAAAATCTCACTTTCTTTTTATATTACACCCAACCTCCACCACCACCTTTCAGATCCCTCCTAACCCACGACACACCCACTCCTCCTCATTTGTATTTTGTTACACCCACCCTCCAACTCCACCTTTCACATCCCTCTTAACCAAAAACACCCACTCCTCCTCATTTGTATTTATCATGCGGTGCTTATTTCATACTTCATCTCCTGTTTCCACAGACACATACAAAAAAAACAATAATGTCTGCTTTGGAGCAATTAATGCTAGCATGTTGTTCCCCTTCTTTGCTATGCACGTTGTGTATGACTACCTAAAAGGTCAGCGGAGGCATTTATGGGCTTGTTCCTCCATTACTCATTCTAAGTGTGTAGTTTGACACTTGTGTCCCTTGTGCCCACCCCCCCCCTCCCCGGACTCATTTTTCTCTCCAAAGAGATGCATGGACGCAAACCTGCAGCAGGGCGGGACTTCTACTGTAATCCAAGTGCTTCCATTATAAGAAGTTGCTAGTGTGTGTGTGTGTGTGTGTGTGTGAGTGTATTCTGACGCAATTCGTCATGAAGAGTTGCTTCTTGTGAGGGCAGATGACAGGTGCTGTTGATCTAGTTGGCGGCTAAGATATGGGTGTGTGCTTCTCGATCTAGTTCACAAGCGGGTGGCCGCTGACACTTTCTTCCTGCAACTGATACAGAACGAGCACTTGAACAAGGATTCCACTTAATTAAAACAACAAGGCTGGCAATAGTCTATATTTCTTTTTACTGTCAACAAATTCCCTTAAAAGACCAAAGCCGTGTAAAACAATGTTTTAGTCAGTCTCTAAATACTGTCTGGCTTCCCTGCCCTGTGTGTAGCTCTCAGCCGCAAAGTGAGTTTTATTCCTACTGGTCACAGGTAGGCCAAACAATGTCTTAAATGGTTGTTATTGAGTATTTACAGCAGCAGGACATGTGACAGGAACACCCAAGACGCATGTCAATGCCCGATGTCAAGAATACATCACACTTTAACGCAGGAGACAGTAAGTGGAAAATATCTTTTGTTTTAAGCACGACCGTGATCATTCCATAATGTTATGCTTATTCTTCTAAACATGATGACACAAAAGGTCCCCTAACCTTAACACTTATTCTAACCCAAACCCATGATATTTTCCTGAACCTAGCCAAACTGCGCTGATAAAAGAAACGGGCTTATTTTTCAAACAGTGACTTGTAACGGATTCTGGAAGGCAAAGGCGCATGTTTGGTTTTTGAGGGCTTGGACAAACAGCGCATTGTGTTGTTTAATTTGGAGGACTTGATGCATCCCAGTGCAACGGTGTGGGTCACTGCTGTGTTTTTAATCATTTTTGGACAACGGCTGAGCTCTATGGAACAGTAATAGGCTCTATAAGGCTTTCAGACAGTACCAATACCAATATCAGTACCATACCAATATTCATCATTGCTTTTGGTCATTTTTTTGGTGGATTTGTTGACAGTAAGAAAAATTATACATCTCCCTTTTTAATATCAGTAATATATCTGAATTATCAATTCAAAGTAATTGTCCAACATTTGCAGCTTATCCTACCCCTTTCTGATCTATATACCAATTCAGTCTTGCTTTAATTCCCCTTATTCCCCTCCCCTTATTTTTCCACGATTAAACATTTTTCATGTTAGTTTCTCTTTTATAAGTGTTAATGTTAAGATTTCTGTCCCATGACCGTTGTGTGTAGTCATGGAGCTCTGGGAGACGAGTTTTAGGGGGAGCTAATTGGTATCTTATCTAAAATATTATCTTTTATCTTTTCTATCTAAAAAAAACCCAACATAAAACAAGAAACAATATGGAATTTTTTCAGAATAACTTTTCTAATTTAATTTGTCATATGTTTCTCTCTAGACACTCAATACATGATAACACATGCTAATACATTCGTTTTATCTGTGACATCGTCCCTATAAATATCCTCACCCAACATTTCTTTTTTAGAACTAATTCATTTAATTCTAGCAAAAATACAGACCCCAGAACTGAATATTAAAACCCAAACAGTTGGATACAAACTTACATTAAAAATTTAACAAGGAAACACATCCCACATAGTAGAGAATACATTATGTTGCAATGGGCTGATTGGTGTTCTTCAAAAAGTGGGGTTGCTGTGAGCGCAACATGTTCTTTTCCACGTTGGGTGTTGGAATCATGGCATGGTAATTCCTCTTCATTTGCACTGCATAAATTACATTTTCACTGTGACAGCAGAGCTCGCCCCGCACGGCAGACCATAGCCCGTCTAACAATTAATTTAATATCTGAGAACGCAGTTCATTTGTTTGGCTGTGAGGGAATTGAAATCCTAATGAAAAGGCTCCTCTCGCAAAGAAGTCTCTGAATTATGCAACAATATATTTGTGCGTTCGTGCTGGGTTTCTTCGGTTGTAATGTGCTTACCTGAACGACCAGGTGATGATGGTTATGCTGATGATTTGGGATGAAGTACAGTTCTAGTAAACACAACCAAAGAGGTGTCTCTTTATCGCAATTAGCCGACAATGATGATAAACAAGAGACATTCATCCACAGAGCGGCACACATGATTAATGTTGCCAGGCGGAACAGCAACTATGCAAATAAGCAATTGTAAAGGGATTACATGAAGCCATCATTCTATATGCCAGAAATCCTTACACTGTCAACACAATAGATAAGAAACCCATGAAGAGGCAGCAAAGGACAAGAGGTAGAGATTGGCTTGTTTGTGGCATTGTGCAAGTGGGATCAGGGAAGGCTTTCACACAGCGAGGCTACAGAAATCAGAGCATGGCTGTGACAGATAAAAGTCAGTTCCCCCTAAAACCAACTGTGTCCCCGTAACAATGGATGAGTTAGTTTCGAGTTGCCTTGATTTGGCACAACCACGACCGTTTTGTATTAGGACTCTACTTTAATTGATCAGTTAAAATCAACCAATTTGAACAAGAGTTCAACAAGTTGTCAAGAGTACTCATCCAAAGCGTTGTTGCTGCCGTGATTGAATTTTCCAATTAAACTTAAAGTTTTAGAGGCAGTGCCCAAAGTCAACGGAACGACTACAAAACAACGTATTGCGCTTCGTGTCCGTCTGGAGGAGGGATCCCTCTTGCTGAAGCCCGAAGCTGCAAGACTTCATGAATGCACAAGAGACAACTGCAGGACAAAGCAACAACAAAGAGCTTTTGATCACTCCGAGTCCAAGCTTTCACACATACTGTATAGCCTATAGATCAACTCTGTGCACACACGGCTGGTATGCATGTTGCTGCCCAGCTGCAAGCCGCAGATAATGTCTGCAAAAATGGTAACAAACCAAAAAATAAAAACATAGATTTTGCCCGTTTAGAAGCACTGCTCTTTGCAAATAACTTAACAGGGTGATTTGCATTGTACCACTTGGCCAGCAGTGTCAGTATGTCACCAGTGCATCTTATCTGAACATGGCCACTAACTCTGCTATTTTTCGTGTAGTAGAGCAAAACACAATGTTAAGGAAAATCAAGATAAGTCTCGGTTTGTTTATTTCCTCGTTTTCACTCACCAATCGCCCTCTCGCTAGTTCTTGCTTCGAATCCCATCTCTGGTTTCAACTGCCACACATTGTGAATTATTTGCCTGTCAGGTGGACAGGGAATAGACGGAGAAAGACGGATCACCCTTGAACCAAAATGACTGTTTAACAAGCGTGAGTGCTCGGCAAACACAGCGCGCCTTGCAACGCGCTATCTTGTGTCCCCGACTCGCTGTCGGCGCGCTCTCGCTGTTTTCCAGCACCTGGAAAACGGAACATGTCATGTTAGAGAGCCTCGTCCCACAGTCGCAGTGACACGTCGAGAGGAACATCGCCGTTCTTGCAAATGAACGCTAAATTGAAACATGTGAATTCACATCCCGTTGCGGTGTGCGAGCGTGTCTGCCGCTTGACACACGTTTGTCGCCTTTGTTGTTTAAATATCACTACGTTAACCTTTTTCATTAAGATAAAAACAGTCAATCAAATGCCAGCGGGCCCTCTGGGGTCCCTGTTGTAAACACTCCGCTGCTACGCGAGAGCTGCTGGATCCATTAGCCTCCGAGTCAGATCTATCTTCAGCCATCGAGGGACCAGCAGACACTCGCTGTCAGAGGCCAGAGCAAAATTGATCCATTGTAATTGCATCCTGTGTGAAGTTAATGACTTTTTAAGGAAAAGTGGCCATCGTTGCTTCGCATTCTGACAGAGATATGTAAATGACCTTATCATGCACATATGCTAATTGGCGGGCGAGACAGTTGTCTTTATGGATGAGCTTGTCTTCCTTAAATGCCTCTGAGCTGAAGGTGCAGGCCGAGCTTGTAGAGGTGAATAGCACCATGCTGCTACTACGAACAATCCCATTATGTAACATCAGATCACTGTGGTTGAATTTCACCCATTTCTCCTTTGTACTTGTCTTGCTTGCCATCTGTTGCATAATTTGCATTCATTGGTCACCACTAAGGCAAACAGTGCAGCACTGTGGATATCACAAATTTCCAATAAGGGTTGTGCTATTGGTTTAAAACCTTTAACATCCTAGCCAGTAGGTAGCCAGTTATCGCAAAGTGATCTTTGTTTTTTTACAAAAATTTTCCGATCAGACAAAACCCTGGCATCCCCGTTTGACCAAATGAGAGTTCTAAATTTGGAGTAAGGATAAACAAAATAGCAGATGTTAATTCTTCTGTGGACAATCTTAAAAAGCAATAACAAAGACTGTTCCAACTAAGACACATGCTCACCTGACACATTGAGACAGGAGTGAGTATACTGTATGTGCTGAAGATTTTAGCTTATAAGTGGTGTTCCTGATTAGCTAGAGGTCGTCTTTGAAGGTGTCTGAGAAAAATGTCATCAATCATTAGGACACGGGCCACGAAAAAAACAATGCTCCATTTCAGCCAGAGTGTTTCCTGCAGGGAATCACAAGGATCGTTCAAGTTGACTGGATGCAGGAGACAACAGTAAATTGTTTGCTCTGGGAAATGAATCGGCGGGGCCGGGGTGTTCTTTAGGCTTTAGACTGTGAGGGAAACGTCACCAAAACTCTGCCTCCTCTGTTTTAGAAAGTGAAATTGGACAACAACACTCTCTGCTGAAGGCTCTGACTTTTCTAATTCACAGCAAGTCATCTACTGTTTGCTAACTTAAAAAATTATGCAGCACATGGAAGGCCAGATGCAGGCCTCGGAGACATTAATTTTAAAACTGATCGTCTTTGAAGAAGAGAAAAAAATAATCTCATATTCATAGTCACTCCAGCCTTGACACCCTGCTTGGCACAAATACATTTACTTCAGGAGCCCTCTGGACATTGAAAAGTTATGAAGTTGTATTAGAAGGACACGGGGTCTTTGATTTTCATGGGGGGGGGGAGAGAACTTATAGTGAACAGTGTACATTGAAGGCTATTATAATTTAAATTATAGCATAATAAATCTCACACTCCATCAGAGCAAAAGTTGTGTAAATGTACAGTGCTCTCACCATTCTGCTCCCCCGCTTTTCTGTTTTCTACTTAAACACACACTGACTCAGAAGGCGGCCTCCTCAGCAGAAAGATTGCTTGCTATATTTCCAAATTACCAACACTGCTTGTGTTAAAGGCAATTTAGTACTTATCCATGTTCTCCTTCTAGAGATTGTTGTAATTGCACTTCCACTGTAGTTGTTGGAACACTATTTTCCTCCTGGTTAAAATGCATGCTTGCCCATGTTACCGATCTCCAGGGTCCCAGTGTTATATATTAGTGCCATCTCGGCACATCCAGGTCCAGTCCCTGCCAAGGTCACTTGGCCTGAGCTGCAGCTGACGGCTCCCAGTCAGGCAGGCCAGATGGTCCCCTCTGCACACATTACCTTCTGCTGATACCACTCTGAAGGTGAGGACATCACAAATGACATTCAGAAGCCAAGTATCCCGAGTTTCAGCTGTCAGCGGTAGATCTGGACTACTGAACCAACAGTGACCAATAGAGATGAAAAAGGGACGATGCTCTTCCTGGCTACAAAGCTCCTAAAAACGTCCATGGATTTGTGATTGATTCTTCATTAAATAAGCATTTAGAGGAATACCTGACATGAGAGTCACTTATGTGTGCTGCAAGTTAAAGGCTAATTGTGCTACTTTATGTTTTGCTGCTATAACAATTGATTTCAGTGGTTCCGAAGTGGTCCAGCAAGTCATTTTCAGGCCAATGGTGCAGGCGTCTTTCAATGAATATAATCTCCGTGTCTAAAAAAAAAAGCACAGTCCTAACAGGCATTGTAGCGTACCACAGAATCTTAGATGCTTGTAGATCGAACATGTCAAATTGTTCGTGCTTTAAATTTAATTTAAATTTTTCTGTGCACGCGCCAAAATGCGCAGTACATTGCACATGACATTCACATGATGTAACAGTTTAGTGGATGTGTGGGAGCAGCTGTTTGCACTAAGTGTAACCTCCTACAGCTGGAAGTGTATCATGGACTGTGACATTTGGCTGAGTCGCAAGCTTCTACCCATGTGTTCAACTAGGCCTTTGACAGAGATGCTAACATCCCTGCGTCTGAAGCTGGAGTGGCACAGGCAAACACACACACACACACACACACACACCACGAGCAGCCCAGATGTACCGCAACTGTAGCTGTGCACACTGACAAGGTGCGAATTTAAATATTTATTCACACAGAATTACTAAGCAGGTCTATGTTTCCATTTGATAAAAACATCTAAAAGACGTTTCGAAGATGATTTCAATTCATCTGCGGCAGCAGAGAAATTAATTGCTTTCAATGTGTGGGCTTCAAGACTGGACACCAACCGGGCATATGGGTCCCTAAAGCTCCAGAATTACTGTGTGTCAGCTGGTTTAATTCAATAGAAAAATAACTGTTCATATTGTTCTCTAAATCACAATGAATGACTCGATATATTCCAACGTAATGTGACGCTGTCTTTTTGCTTACTGTGGCTAAAGAAGAACTTAATTTCAGTTTTATGATTCAATGTCACATATTCCTCAATCTTGGAACCCACTGGCTCATTTTCAGTCAGCGATTTTTTTAGAAAAAAAGTTAATAGAAGGCTAATGTCCAGGGTTACAAGATTACTATAAAAGCCAAGTTGTCAGACGAATTTCGCCGCTTTTGCTCTCGACGTGGACCATTAACCCGCGTGCAACCAAAGTCTGCTCAAACGTGATTGGTCAATACTGCTCAGACAAACTCACAACAAACGAAAACCGGAACGCTTCCGATACCAAAATCCTTTCCCTTACCTACAGATTTGGCATTCATGTGCAGATATCCGTTTATAGAGGTAACATATTCCGAAACGTATCAAATCAAATCAGCACACAGTAAATGTGGAGCTAGGTACATTCTTGCACAGAGAAACATATTTGGGGGG
This sequence comes from Gadopsis marmoratus, assembly GCA_036023855.1. Lineage (NCBI taxonomy): Eukaryota > Metazoa > Chordata > Actinopteri > Centrarchiformes > Percichthyidae > Gadopsis > Gadopsis marmoratus. The sequence goes on from JAVQJF010115054.1 coordinate 31,380, forward strand.
GTTAATGGGACCCAGGGGCTAGGTTTTGCCCCAGCATGTTAATACAGCGATGGTGGACTGTGGTAAAAGCTGATTTTCAAAGTTATTTTAATTCATTACTTTTGGCATTTTACTTATAAATGTTTTACCTTGTACTTGACAAAATCAGTAAATTCTCTTTTGCATTTACAGTCATCACACTTTCACTCTTGTGACATCAAGTAAGATATATTCAACTCCGCTGAGCCAAAATGTGTGGAAAATGCAGCGGCCCTAATTGAATCTGTGAAAAACAAGGACATGGTAATGGGGTGTATGAAAGAAAGGCATCCAGAGGTGTCCTCTTAGGTCTCAGCTCATTATGTCTTGATCTCTGAAAGCTATATGCTGCCATAGTCAGAAGCGGACCCAGCAGTGCACTCTGTTTAAATGACCATTCTCTGTGGCTACTCTCGGTCTTTCTCTGCCACTTTGGTCAAGAAAAGAGTGCTTTTGAAAGTCACGATTACCACGGAGTAATCAGCCCATTTAACATTCGTCTTTCCTTTTGTCCAACATGTACAAAAGGCTTAAGGATGGCTAATTGGGCAAGAGGGCTTAGCCAAATGGTGCAGACTTAGAAGAAAAGTGGCTTTCAACATATGGAGATATGAAGTGCTTATGTCCTGTACTGAATAATTTTCTGATAACATTGAGACCGCTCTTTAAGTTTTTGGAGGATGTCTACAGAAAAGGCAAACCTGGCCGAGCGCAGCTTGCGGCCGCTGTGCCGCTTTGTGAGGAAAGACTGCCTGCAGCCCAAGATAAAATGACGGGGAGGTGACAAATTCACAACGGCTTTGTGTTCGTACAATTCAGAGGGATTCTGCGGGTTGGCCGGGAATAAGGTGACACGGCTGACAGGGATTTCATCTGGCTGAACTTGCCACACACCGCAGCGACGACACAATACTCCCAAGATGCATCTCGGAAAGTCAAACACCGGAAGATGTTTTTATTTATTTATTTTTTGTCCGCTGACTCAACCAAAGATAAGCCGCACACCACGGCAGATACATGATGAGTTACTAAAAACAAGAGCAGCACAAGAGCAATATGTCAGTAGTGAAACCATCACTTTCACTGGAGACATTTTAGAATGATGTACCAAGCATGTCATTTTAATTTGTTTTTCTGGAAGAGATGGTCTATAGAAGCAAGCACTATGTCTTTTCAGGTTTAGTGCTTTAGTTTACTGAAATGTATCTGTATTAGGACTGGCCAATAACCCAAACATGTCAAATTACTGACATCACGAATGTCTTAACCAAGTTTACTCATGTTGCAGTTTTTAAATAAAGAATTGTTTTAAATAACTATTCTCAGTGCTGTATTGATCAAGACAAAATCAGAAGTGCGCCAGCACAAGATATACTGTTGATATATTTAACACAAATGCCTGGAATTATATTGTGTTTGAAATTGTGATATAGAGTTTAGGTCACTTGGACAACATACATGGATACATATGAAAACAACATTGAAAAAAATGCTAGCCATGCACAAAACCTAAATCTATGAACACAAGTGTTAAAAGCTTCCTCAAAATGCTGCCATCGTTTAAACACTGAACTTAAATACTGTTTGGAGTGTGCCGTTAACTGTCACGACCCGAAGCGCAGACAGCCGGGATGGAACAGAGTTTTTAATAAAGAAGCAACTCAGGGAGCGCTTACAAATCAGTAGTTGGCTGGACGCGGTAACAGAAAACACTAAGACACGAAGACACTTGACCAATAGAACGGAGACGGCTCAGACATAGACTCCAGAAAACTCAGACTATGACGCCACAAGGACACAGAGAACTGAACACACTTAAAGACACAGGACACTAACGAGGGGGATGGACCACAGGTGAACACAAGGGAACAGGTGAAACCACGTACACAATCAAGGAGACACGAGGGACACCAACGCAGACACAGGAGAACTAAAACAGGAAACACAAGACCCTGGAACCACACAAGTAACAAAACCCATGTAAACACAGGCTCAAAACTCAAGGATATAACCAAAGACAAGTAAGCGCACAAGCGTCCAGACAAGGGGCATGACAGTTAACATCAGCTACACGGGAGATTAAAGCAACATAAGCAAAATGAAAAGAGTTTAATTTCATTACTTTTATTGCTGAGTTCACCAGCAAACTCTGCTAATGATAAGGAAGACCGACGCATAATAAAAGTGACTACTTAAATATTCATATTAACGCTCACTTTTCATCCAACTTGATAAAAGTCCAATGAGCAGCTGCTGCATAACATATCGCATTGGGGCGACTACGCCGCCACGTCACCTGGCCTCAAGAAGGAACATTTAGGGACCAAAATCCAGTCTAGAACAAACCAACCATGCAAAAAAGGAATCTAAATTTTGCATGTTTCAGCCGAAACAGGCCCTTTTTCCACACTGATAGAAAATCTATACAATACAAAATATGTCGACAACATCTCATTAGTGTGCCAATTTATTTCTGTCATATCTGACCAAAATAAAGCCAACGATTGTTGCTTTTTGTCATTTGAAAAAAAAATCTTTAAATGGAAACTGTTTTTATGTAACCACCTTATGCATTTACTCTTCTAGTGGAATAACTGGCAGCCGACCAGTACATCCTACAGTCAGGTAATGTATTTAGAGAAGAGGAAGTGCCAAACTTTGCTGTGTAAATGAGCTGCCCTCTCAAAAAAGAGCCTTTCAGGTTTTGGCAAAGCATCGCGGTGCTGATTTTTCCCCCCCCTTTTATGTGATACGGTGAGGCTTCACCCGTGACTGTGTGAGGATCGTGGAGAATTTTGAGCTTTAAAAGAAACCAGAAACATGCTTAGATGCCAAAAATGCCATGTTCACTTCCCTGCTTCTCAAACCCACCAGCGTGTTTTTTAGTGTATGCCGGGGCGAATGTGAGCCTTATTAGTGTGTCCTCAGTTTCTTTAAAGCCCTTCTCCCATCAGTCACCCTACCTGCCAGCATCACGTTTGATGATACCAACACAAAGAAACATTTCAAACTGCCAGCAATTGTGCAGTTTCCCGGGAATATGTGCTTTGATGTTTTGTAAAAAAAAATTAAATAAGAGACATATAGAGAGAGAAAAAATAATCCACATTCTCCCACCCTCAGCCCCTAATGCCCCCACCTTTCTGCACTCCCAGCCCTGGGTCACTCCCACCCACCCCGCATCGTACCGCTTTGTGTGCAAGCCAGAATGATTCATCATTGAGGGGATTCGGGGGGTAGGAGGTGTTGGTTGTGGAACACTGAACATCCATCTTAGGTAGCGAACTGAGAATCACCTCTTTCTAAATACACCCCCATCATCAGTTCTCATGTATAAGTGGGAGACGCCGTTGCATACAGCTGCGAGTGAACGCATCTCTCCACCTGGCATTTGTCCTGCTTGAGGACAGGAAAACCTTTCCATGCACGTCCTCTTGGGAGTGGACTGACAGCGCAGCAAGCACATAAAAGATTACTATAAATAGGCCTCAACAATGGCTTCGTCTGATGTATGTGCCTGCGGTGAAAGTTGGTCAAATAAGCACGGCTTTATGAGAAGACAGTAAAAGAAGATCTAATGATGTTGCTTAGAACTTATACATTTATATTACATACAGGGGCAGATAAAACATTACTGTGGTCCCAAATTAATCACTGCAATATGCTGAGATAATTGACGAAATACAGTTTATTATTTCGATTAAAATCCATTAAGCCTCGTTCATTATTGCCAGATGGGGTTAAATTGAACTTTCTGTCAGTGACATATGAATTGCTTCTACGTCGGATCTAATTCATCCATAATGGGCTGTTGTGGACGTGTTAATGTATGACTGCTAAATAATGTCAATTCTTTAAAATTAGAATCATGTCAGCTTCTCATATTGTCGAAACAGGAGAATGCATTTAAGCTGCAATTGTATCCCTGCAGGATCAAATTAGACCACAAATCGGAGTTGATGTCATTATTTGCAAATTATTCGAGTATTACATGTTGTTTTTGCTCTCCTTGCCAACCAATCAAATTGCTCTTATTTTGAGCTCAGTCAGTCAACAGCAGTGGGGTGTCGTGGTCGAAACACAAGGACCAACTGTGTGACTTTATTAGTTCGCTCTGGAGGCCAGTCACTTACATCACTTAGGGTTTATCGGACTGCTCCATCTCAGATTGCTCGGATCTCAGGAGTTTGTTCCCTTGTCTTTCATTTCCTCTTCCCATCATTACATTTGAAGGACAGATTTTTTTATCTGGCGGGGGATTCATGTCAGATGCGCTGGGTGAGAGAACACCAGCCCTGAGAGCAGAGCAGAGAATGAGAAGGAAAACCAGAGAAGAAAAAGAAATGACTGCTAATGGGTGAGGGTTGCACCAAGACATTTCTGTAGGTGTCGGTACACAAAAATGAACGGAAAGATCTGTCTGTGATCGCTAACCCCAGACCCCCTACACGTAAACAGGCTTACATCTGTGAATTAATTTAGATTCAGATTAGATCCACATACGGCCTTTTAATAGACACAACACACCCTGAGACACCTCACTAAAGAAAAGGACAGTAGTGCTTGTTTGTTCAAATGCATACATGACCTTTAAAGCAACCTTTTTAAGAGGCGCAAAAATATGTTGTTGTTCCAAGCTTCGTCACTAGCAAAGGTGGAAGTAGCATCATGTAGTTGTACTGCAATAAAATACAATATCGGCACATGAGGAAACATCGTGGATATGGAAAATAAACTGTAGTTAATGTATGCTTAGAGTTAACTTAAAAAGATAACAGAAGGTCCTGACCTCCTAATCTTCTGCATGAAAGATATGCTGCATGCCCGACCTCCACACCTTTTCTTTCCGCCCTGCTACATGAAGGGGTGCAATGCCTCCTTAACTGAAACAGAGGGTTGGCATTGCAAATAAACTCTGAGGTGCAGCACTGTCAACATAAGTCCTAGTGGTATTGTGCTTTTGTGGTGCAGACACACCATCTAAAGGGCGATAGATGTCTAAAGCGGATGATGGGCAATGGTCGTAGAGGTTTGGTCTCATTGGTTATGCGCATGCAAAATGCACCTGGTAAGTAATCTCATCAAAATGAGAAGAGGAGCACACAAGAGCTGAGGCTCTCTCAAGGCTGTGCACATTCCAGGCCTGGAGAAGGCAAAATGTCAGCAGGCAGGTGGATGCTGGCAAACAAGCAGAGCCCTGGACCCGGTTGGAAAGACCAGAGGTGGTACCGCAGTCCAATGCGGTTCTCTCTGAGGCCTCAAGACAGGCTGCTCTCGGAGGTGAAAGCACTCAGACCTGTGCAATGATTGATGCTAGCCCCCGCCTACTATTCATCATTGTGTCCCCTAATTCGATCCCATTTACCACTGTGCCACAGGTGTGCCCCAGGTGAGCCTCTGCTGTGGTTTTGTTGCAAAAAAAATCTATCCATGTGAAGCACCCCACGCACCTGCTCCCTCATTTCAACGTGAAATGTAACCTGAATAACAGGATTAAAAAAAACGCGCTTGTGTAAAGTGGCTGTGAAAGGTGACATCGCTACAGTCACACTGATCGATCTGCAGAAAGTGCAGGACATTGTAATGTTTAAGCCCCGAAGCAAAGCTTCCATGAGTCTGTCCTCACGCTCCCGACAAGCCATTTGACGTTTAGGTGTGAGGACTTGTTGGCTTGAGTTATTTTTCCACCCCAACTACCCTGTGATTTGTTCATACTTAATTGTGGCTGCTCAAGATTATTAGCATAGTAGACTATTCGTGTTTGTTCTGGTCCAAGCAAATAGAAGCAAGACCCTGAACGGCCATACCCATGTGACTTCACTTATTTCAGATTTCTAATGGAACTGACTGATAGCATTACCATACACCCAGGGATTTAGCTGTAATCACGATGAGAACATGTTGTGCATGCAAAGATAGTCCACGCGCCATTAGATAGTCCGCTACCATTTCTGTTTTGATGGTGCGGAATGCCAATACATGCAAGTTGGTGCTACTGCCGTCAACCTTCTGCGATGGATTGACGCCAGAGACAGCACACTACATGTCAACACGTTAATAGATTTTTTTTTTTTGCACTCCACTTGAGTCTGAGAGGGGGGGGAGAAATAAACACACGGAAATGGAGCTTAATTAGACCTTTCTCTGATAAGGGCTTGATATATATTGAGCAAGCAGAGGACTTCCAATAAATTCCGGGGTGTTCCAAACGAGAAGGCAGGAAACAGAGGCACATCTGATATAGTCAATCAAGTGCAATTAATCTCAGTTGTGGGTGAAGGTATGGGTTGGTTGTAAAGTACCTCACACCCCCCTCGCATCATTACACACTCGAATGCGTGCTGACTTTTAAGAGGTGTGCCATGGTGGTCTATTTGTGCATCGGGCCGTGCAGTGTACAAGCAAGGCCAGGGACATTACCCTCGTTGTGTGTCGCGACACTGTAGCCTCATCAAGGAAATCTGCAGGGAGGCAATCTGTGAATGGAGTTCATCAGTGCTCTTATCTAAATGTCACTTCCTTTGCATTCCTTTGGCAGAAGCGTCTGTCTGGCACACATCTCACATTTTCACGTATAAATATAAATAAGGAGCGAGCTGACAGAGCAAGACACTGAGCGTTCACCACCAACCCTGCGCTTAACGGCGGATCCTTTCTACATTTCTTTTAATTTGATTTCTTTTGGAGTTTGATGTTTTGGTGTGTGGCAGTGACAGAAGAAGTAGTATTTGAATTATTTCCATGCCACGTCCCCAATGATTTGAACCTTACTTTATAACACTTCTTCTGCCTGGAATTTGCTCCTTCCCATTTTCCAAATTTCTTTATTTTTTTATTGATGTTTTCATGCTGTTTTTGTTTTCATCTTACAATCGTAACGGCTCACTATTTCATTTGGAAAGTTCTCTCCTTATTTCCTATTTTTAAGTTTGGTTTTTTCTTACTTTAAAAATGATAGCGTCACTTAATATTGATGTCAGTTCTTTTTTATTTTTTGTGGATCCCAGGAAGACTGGGGACCACTTTGTGGACGCTAATGGGGCTCTGAATAAATGACAAAGATATTGTAAAGCAGCCATTTAATATTGTGACTGGTTGAGATGGAACCAATTAAATACTGTCTGGTACCATACTCTATTATGTAACATCTATTATGTCTAAGATGATCATATATAAAATATTCATCTGCAAAATCACTGTAACTAGCAACTATAGTGATAGTATCTATCTCAGTGGCAACATTCTGTTGCTAGTAGCAACGGCTATTATGTACCGTCCCGAAGCAGTTTAATTGACAAAAAAATATTATTGAGAGGCATCTTTATCCACCCTTTAAATGCTTATGTGCTGATGTTTGGCCATTACCACAGGGTACTCCTTTTCTTACAGCTATTTTTATGATGCTAACTGTTTTTATAAAATTACTTTTGCGCTTACTGTTATATATTTTATTCCTTTTACTCTTTTGATCTATATGTATGTTTACAAAATTAATTTGGTCATTTTCCTCTGGGTGTTTTTTTGTTTTGTACTTTCTCCCTGGCATGAGGGCCAATGAACTCTTGTTTATTGTGTCTCATCTTTTTCTGATGTTGTGTTTTATTCAGTACTGTTCTCAGTGTCACAGTTGCGTCTAGTGAAAAGCCAAACTCCTGTACTAAAACGTAAGCGTGCTTAGCTGCATAGACACACAGTGAAGGTTAGAGAAATGAAATATTGTATAAAGTAGCATATACATATGTAAAAATCCAAGTAAAGCACAGTACAGTACTTGAGGAACCGCAATTGCTTATTGTCACCACTGGTCTGTGGTTATGTCGTCAAGATCTCAAAACCTTTAAAACTTCTTAGAAAGGGGGATTCAGTTTTTAAATTAGTTTTGAGGGTAATTGTGCTCCAAAGAATGGATTTTACACATTGATTCCCTGCATGCTATTGTATTGCAGTTTGTACAGTTTAATAATAGAGGTGTATTCTAGTGAGCCAGAATCCTATTTTGTTCATGAATATGTCGAGCATTCACATGACACAACCAAACAATTTGTAGTTTTCCCTCTTAATGAATTCCTGAATGTTATTAGACGGCCCAGTGCATCCAGCTTAGCAAACATCCAAAAAGTCACCATGGCACATTTATAGTTATTAGACTCTTGCATGGACGAGAGGAAAATTCTTCCCTCTTTTTTGTAATGTAATGTAATAATGTATATTAATCTGTTCATCCATAAAATCAGATCAAGGATTATGAAAACCGCTGAATCCAATACTTTTCATGATACATTAACCTCATATGTACTTATCGCAAATGGTGTTTGTTTCATCAGCACAGTGATAACAAACAAAACCGCAGGGGAGACACAGAGAGGCAGAGATTAGAATTTACTTTTCTTTTTTTATAATTTCAAGAACTCCTCCTCCTCCTCCTCACTGTTTTTTAGTCGCACAGTGATTACACCTGAACATGATAATAGCAGGACCAACAATAGGATGTTACCGCTGATGGAAAAAAGCCACTTTGACTTTCAGGATTTCACAATTGTCAAATCAGTCACAGCGATATTTCTATTCCCTTTTGAGGCTATGCAATTACTCCGAAGGACATCAGACTTGTGTTCTTGTCAAATGAGAAGCAGCAGACAATATGGACCCCGTTCATGGGAGCAGCCGGTTCAGGCATCATGTTAACTGTCTGACACCTTTTACAATGCTCGCACCACTCTCATCAGGGACACTCCTGCTCCTTGACCGTTCCTTGAGGGTCTCAGTGTAGCTGCCGTGCGAGTACTATCACGGATGACACGCGACATATTTCCATGTCTTTACTAAGAAGCCCCAGGAATGCTCACTGGACGGTCATCTTCACAGTGCAATTTCCCATTTTATAAAAAGGCCTGGTCTGCTCCTTTGAGAGTCAAATCCATGACCAGGAGCAGACGTGGTATCTATGAGGCGGGGGGGGATTAGTTGGGGAATGAGCAAGTGTTTGGGCAGGTCTCGGGGGACTGCAGATCAGAAGAGAGAGGTCCTCATGGGTCCGGGGGAGAAGAATGGACAGAGGGAGGATGATGACAACAAGAGGATGAGAGCCCAGGGAGATGGAGAGGGAGGAGGGGAAAGTGCTTGTGTGTGTGTGGGGCGTTCAGCCTCACCCTTCTTTCTGTTGTGGGGGGGGGGACGCAGAGATTCATGAAGGGTTCTGGTTTGTAAGAGCAGCTTACTGGACTGGACTGGTAATAGATTTTGATAACAAGATTGTGACTTTGTTCTGTGATTTGCGAGCGTATCCCTCCTTTTTGAACATAATATTAGTTGATCTCACAAAGCGGACGCCCATCAGAACGCACAAGAACGTTAGAAAACACGAACAAATTTATGGTCACATTTGGACAAATCTGCAGTGCAGGATTTACGTCCAGTGCCAACGTGCACTGTCAGTGCAGGAAGTAGTGTGCCCTTGAAGAGGAAAAAAGTACGGCTGAAAGTCATCTTACTTTTAACACTTTCTGCCCTCACGTTGCGTGTAGGTGCACAGCTACGAAGCGAGATAAACACACCTCCGATGAAGGTTGAAGAGAGTGGGCGACCTTGAGGTTTTCACTGGCAAACGTTTTGAACCAACAAATTCAATAGTAAATATAAATAAATATATAAATGAGTGTGCATCGCTAAAACTCACTAATAAGAAAAAACTAAATAGGGCTTACCATAAACAAGGGAGATCTTAAAAGTCGTAGTAACAGTGACAACGAAATTGCATTCACAAAAGTACGTTGTTGTCCATGATGCCATCAAGTCCCCATTAGAAGTACACCACAGTAATCACGGTTAATTACGGTAATTAAGAGTAAAATTAAAAATATATTCAAATACAGTTAGCCCAAGAGTAATACAACAAAGATATACAGAAGAACGTTGTATTAGCAACAGATCAACCTTACGCAGATATGATACTGGCAAGGCCAGTTCAGACCAAAGACTTGTGATGAGACGAAACCGTTTTAGGACGTCTCAGGGAAAAGTTGCAGCGGTGTGAACAGCTCGACCCAAGCTGATGGCGCCGCCTGCGACTCCGTTTGTAAAATTGCCAGCGGTTAGAACATAAGGCACGTCGCTTGTTTCAACGGCCAATCAGCTCGTAGCAAAATGGTCGCTACAAGATGTCAGCTGGTCGAAATGGCAGAGTTTTGGGCGGAGGAAAGAGAGGAAAGAGAGGAAAGAGAGGATCTGTATGATCGCGTTGCTCGTGGACGGCTCCAAATTCTCGACCCTCTCTTTTTTGCTTTTTGTTTTTCCCATTTCATCAAGACTAACAATACCTCACTTTCAGTATCGTCATTTAAAATTTAAGATGTTACAAATTACATATATTTATATATACTATATATACATATAACTGGCAGGTTTCAGAATGTAGCAGACCAGCGCATTGCAAGGTTCAGCTCGTCTTGTTGCAACTCTTTGGTCCGAGCTGGCCTTTAAAGTGGTCACAGAGAAGCCAAACGAACAGCAGAGCTGTAATGAAAGAGTGCATACAGATAACGGGCGTTTGAGGAGTAGCTGAAGGTCGCTTATCAATATTTGCTTGGTCTCAGATCTAACAGAGCGTTCGATGTAACAATGCCAGTTAAACTGTAACTGCTGTGGAACTGTGCCTGTTGTGGTTGCTGCTGGTGGTGGAATATTAACAGATATTGTAGAAAGAAGGATTTTGTTTTTGGCAAACGAACCCGTGTCAAATTTATATAAACTGATACTGGATGTAATTACAGTTATGAGTTTAACAGGAAAGGCTTAAGTCCAAATATCCATTGCTTAAACCTTAAAAAGCCTCCATGTAAACAAGGCTGCTCAAGTTTAATAAGCTCTAACTTTGGGATTGTGTCCCCCATTTTTACTTTGTAACTTCTCTAGACCTTATGGATGTTGTTGAGACTGAGTTCCTGAATTCTTATTTTTATATGTTGTATATGTATAAGTGACCCTGTCATTTGTACAAAGCTGCACACATGTAATATTGTAAAATCTTTCGTACTTTTTTCAATGCCAATGAACAAACTCCACTGTAACTGAACCTCTTAGTTAGTAGATTGTTTTGAGTTTTGCAGAAAAAGCAAACAAGTTAACGCGCCTGCAAAAAAAACCCTTGTAAACAACACCGTTCACATGAAAACAGAGCAAAGCTAACAGAGAAAATTATATTCATATTTGCTTTGTTATTTTCCTGACCTTCATTGGCACCCATGACCACGTTTTTCTCCATCCCAAAAAAAAGAAGAGAGAAAAGAGAAAAAATTCTGACATGTTTGCCTAAGGACCATTCCATTTCAAAGGTGGATTTTGTATGTAGACAACAACCTAGTAATTTCCCTCGGCGCAGCAGCTGAGCACACTCGTCTGCGCGATGACAAACGGAAAGGGTTATCCAGTCCCCTCAGAATACCTCACAAACATCGCTCAGATAAACCTAATTTTGCCCAAGGCTCTCTTCACCTGCTTGAAAACTGGAGCAATACATTTGCAAATATCTTCACGAATTCCCACTTCTCTGAACCTGCAGTAACTATACCTCCACAGGGGCATATCACTTTCCCTTGAGGACTTTGGGGAAATATGGTTGAGGCCTTCACTTCTTTTTTTCTGACTGTAACAATTACAAATGTCACGGAAGAAAAATCACAAGCTCCATCAGAGGCCCGGTAGCACTTTTTATGGGGTGACATTGCCAAATGGGTTGGCTGTTTATTTATTAATTTTGCATAACATTATTCATGAATATTAATGTTTCCTCATGGTGGGATCTGTTTGCAGTACTCAGTGGGCTGGAAGAGTCCGTGAAACAATGCCGAAGAAAATCAAACTCGCTAATGTGAAGTGGGAGCTGTGGGCTTTCGGTGCAGCGGGTCAGTAAAATAACCGCTTACTAACGGATCTGATTTTCTTTTTAAAATATATATATGAATAAATAGGTTGAGGGTAAAAAATAAACATCAAGGCAGCTAAAGATTTCAAATATTTGACACAATTTTTCTCTGATTTCCCAAAGAGCTGTCCAAGAAAAGCTTCACACCATTTTCCAAGAATAAGTCATACGGGAGCTGACCTATAGTGGGTCTTTACCCCGAGACTAGAGCTGCTTTTAGAACAGACAGCCAAACTTCAGGTCAGCAGGGATTAATTAGCTTTTTGAGACCCACCCAGCAGATGTCAAGGTAATCTTGGGATGCGGGGCTGCAGAGGTCAATTCAATATCTCAGAGCAGAGGAAACGAGAGCTGATCTCACCAGTGTCCAATGCTCTGCCATGCCAGGCATTAGTCCCAAATAGGCTGGGACCGCACAGTGCCAACCACCACCCCTCATTCAGGCCCCATTTATGGCCAAGCGTTTAATTGGGTCACACTTTTGATGGCTGCAGAAATCAACGTAACTTTTTACCGTGTTTTCATTTCAAACCGCCCGTGAGTAACCGCACAGCAGCAGAATATGTGTGGCAATTTAAATTGACAAAACTTCTCTTTGGGTATATCAAGTTTTCACGCATTCAATATGGAGAGATTGTCAGTTTTCCATTTTTTAATCGGATTCTCACATTGCCGGACCGGCCTGCACTATTCTGGAGGTCTGTGCCAGCACAGGAAGAAGCGCCGGCCAAATCCATTATTATTCTGTGAAAGGTGAGAAAACACTCAAGGTTAAGAGGCGTTGAGATTGTCAAGGGTCTGGCCTAAACTGTGCTAAACTAAAATATTATTGTGGAACATTTGGGGACAGTACCAACACCTAAGCGTTTTCAGGCTATATCTGGCTGTGTTTCTTCATGAGCTCACTGCAGATGATGCTGTAGATTGCGATAACCACTCTGCAAACAGGAATTCATCCCTTTTAGTATTCAACTAAAAGGAATTATTATGCAGTATTTTGCATATGCATACACATCTTAACATTTGCAATAACCGGTCAACAAATGAGGTTTTATAACTAGGTTCTAGCAAAGACCACGCCTCAAACACATCCCATTTCTGCACAAAAGTATTTAAGCACACCTTCCCTTCCCCTTTGAATCAGTTTGCACGCCCCTCCACCACAGCACCTTTTTAGGTTTCCTTTTTCCTTCTCTCTCTCTCTCACGTTTAAATACAGGAACCACGGGGGGCTCTAGCCAAGAGAATACACCAATAGATGGCAATAGCCAAGCTAGCAGCTCTGGGAAGTCATGCTGATGTTAAGCAGGTATAATACTCATCACCATTGCTTAATGTGTTAGCCTCGTGACATATGCTATTTAGCACTACACACAAAGTACAGTTGAGGCTGATTGCAGTGTCGTTATACTCTCAGGTATCTGGAGTAGATGATACCAAATGTCACGGGAATTGATCAAATAGTTGTGGTGACATTTCATTCAAAGCCACAAATGTCATCCAAGTCAGAGGATTACAAAAGTAATTACACTTCATCCTCTGAGAACCATGAATGTCTGTGCAAACTTTCTTGCCAGCCCATGCAACAGTTGAGATCTTTCATTCTGATCCAAGGTGGTGGGCCAACACTGCCATCCCTAGAGGCACGCTGCCACTGCCTCTACAAATCCACAGGCGGATCCAACCGGGCCTACACTTGCACAATCCAAGCCTCCATCATTAGCATGTAGAATTGTCGCTTCAGCGTATGTCATTATTGTCGCCTAGCACAGGAGAGAGGTCTGGCAAAAATCGGCTCAGTCTGTAATTGGGGAAAACAATGTTGGCAGGCGGACATTAACTGCACTGAGCCAATGTTATTGTGAAACAATTTGCAATTTAATCAAACCAGTCAGCAAATGTGAGGGCCTTTCTGTTTTACATAAAATATGAAACAACAGCTCTATGCATATCTCCAAGATAATAAACAGGTCTGTCCTACTGCAGGATACAAGTATTTTACCATCATTAGAGACAATTAGATTAGTCCTCACAGTTGATGCTCAGAGGTGTGGATTTAGACATGTTGATGCAGAGAACACTGTGCAGTAAGTATACTAGTGGAATGTTGGAGTGGTCCATATCTGACGATACAGACTACAATGAAAAACACACAGTTTGTCTGCAGAGTCTGAAGAGATGATGAAGAGGAGGCAGGAGGAAAACAAAAAGCTTACAGTATATTCATACCAGCACCTGAGAATGTCTCAGCTCCCTTTGTTCTAGTTGACCCCACTGTGGAGAACTGGTGACCCGCTCAGCAGTGCCACATCGCAAATGACTCAGAAAATGCAGCCAGGCAGGATGTGCGCTGTTTTAATAAGCAGGTGCAGAGCTTGAATGTAGGTCTCATCAAATCCGGCAATTAATATGTTTAGAGGAACTTTGATGGGGAGCATTTATTTCAGTAACAGCCTAATAAAGAACACCGAGTTCAAAGTGGTACATATAAATACTGCTCTCTCTCTTTATTTTTTTGCAGGTGTGCCTGGTTATGATTCATATTTTATAATGGAATGCTATTTTCAAGGTACCGTGGATATCAGAGAAATGCCACCTATATTTCTTCAGAGTTAGTGCTGAACGCAGCAAAGCTTTCTGGGAGAACCTGCAGCCTAAAGGCTCCTGCACTCCCGCAAGGAACAGCTGAACTCATGTCTGGAACAACAAGAAGAGAGCCCCTTTCAAATGGATGTTAACATTTTTATTAAAGTTTCAGAAATAAGCTGCGTGACTGTGTTTTATGTGAAATAGCCTGATCGTTTCTCAGGTAGGACACCTTTCTTGCTTTGTTGGCGGAACTCTTGCAGAAGTGCTTTCAGAAACGCCACAGCAAAGTGACGCTTGACACCAAAGACCTCGACCAGAGCCACAACAACCTGTTAATTCAGTTCCTACCACCACAATAACTTGATGCTATTCATTTGAGGGAACAAATGAATTAATTTGTGTGCACTAATTGCATATTAGTGGGTGTGTATTGCTAATTTGTGCACCCAAAGTAATTACTCGTGCATGCAAATTAATAATTCTTACACACAAATGAGTGGTTTGAGGTTAGCATTTACAGATGATGAAAAATGTTGCCCCTGATACCTGCTGGGCTGGGCTGTATACAAAAGCAACCATATTGTGTTTTCCTTATCTGGTGGGAAAAAGGACACAACAGCAGTATTTTAATCAAATCTAGCTAACTAAATGCTGGATATGCTTAAGGATGCTTGATTAGAAAATGTTAGACTATTGAGATGGGATGCAAACTTAAACACTTTGTACAACAATCCATGAACCTGCATGCATTTTTTGTGGTGCTATTAAGCTAATTAACCAGTACCTGTACCTGTGAATTTGCACCATAATGCAAATATAAAATACAGATATTTCTCACTGCACTGCAACAGCTGCACAGTTTCCTGGGGAATACAAAGTTCAATCTTATCTTATTGTATCTTATAACGATCAATGCTGCAGGCTGTGACCTTCAGCATGCACTGGGGCTGTTTGCAGCAGAGTGTGAAGCGGTCGGGATGAGAGTCAGCACCTCCAAGTCCGAGGCCGTGGTTCTCTGCCGGACACCTGTGGATTGCCCCCTTTGGGTTGTAAGCGAGCTGTTGCCCCAGATGAAGGAGTTTAAGTATCTCGGGGTCTTGTTCACGAGTGAGGGTAGAGTGGAGCGTGAGACAGACAGGCGGATTGGTGCAGCATCAGCAGTAATGCAGGTGCTGTACCGGACCATCGTGGTGAAGAAAAAGCTGAGCCGGAAGGCAAAGCTCTCGATTTATCGATCGGTCTATGTGCCAAACCTCACCTATATACAAGCTGCCAAAATTAGTTTCCTCCGAAGGGTTGCTGGGCTCACCCTTAGAGACCGGGTAAGGAGCTTGGACATCCGGAGGGAGCTCGGAGTAGAGCCACTGCTCCTTCGCATTGAAAGGAGCCAGTTGATGTGGTTCAAGCACCTGATAAGGATGCCTCCTGGACGCCTCCCTTTAGAGGTTTTCCAGGCAACTAGTAAAAGACCCTGGGTTAGACCCAGAACACGCTGGGGGGATAATATATCCCAACTGGCCTGGGAACGCCTTGGGGTCCCCCGGGAGGAGCTGGGAAGTGTTTCTGGGGAGAGGGACG
Source organism: Gadopsis marmoratus (assembly GCA_036023855.1). Classification (NCBI taxonomy): domain Eukaryota; kingdom Metazoa; phylum Chordata; class Actinopteri; order Centrarchiformes; family Percichthyidae; genus Gadopsis; species Gadopsis marmoratus. The sequence continues at coordinate 47,485 of JAVQJF010115054.1, forward strand.
TCTGGATAACCCTGCTTAGCCTGTTGCCTCTGTAACCCGGCCCCCGGATAAGCAGAGGAAAATGGATGGATGGATGGATAATGATCAATGCTGTAATTTTTCCCAAAAGTGCAGGCTTGGTTGCATGTATCGTGTGTAATGTCTGTAGCTGAACCACCTACTGCTTAGTAACATTAGCAAACTGAAGGAAAAAGACGCCACATAGTTGTACACAAGGACTGAACTCAATGAAATGTTCAGCACACACCACAGAAACGAGGACTTGAAGCTGAAAGGTCGTGCAAACTAATGGACGCTCGAATTCTGTTCACCTCCCGTCTCAAACATCGTTGTGTGCTCTTGCATTCTTAGGTGCATTTGAATCGTGCTTTAGTATCTGGGACAGATCACAACGAAGTTAACACGCATCTGGGAACTGCTCAAAGTAGACAGCTTTCATGGCAGGAAGGAGCGTTCCACGACTTGAGGGTTCTGGTCTTAGATCTAAAAAATGTGACAGCGAAAGGCAAATTATAGTCTGCACCAAGTTTTAAATATACTGGTAGAATATATTGACTGATTGACTGATTTTTATTCACCATTCTAATTCGGTCGAGGCAGATGACCGTCCACCTACAGCCTGGTTCTGCCTGAGGTTTCTGCCTGTTAAAAGGCAGTGTTTCCTTGCCACTGTCGCCGAGCTCTTGCTCATGGTGGAATTGTTGGGTTTATACATATAGAGTTAGTCTAGACTTGCTGTATATTAACAAGTGCTATGAGATAACTCTGTTATGATATGGCGCTATATAAATTAAATTGAACTGAATTAAATTGAATTACTTTGTGTTCACCATTCACAGCATGGGAACTTGTTTTACTTCACATCATTGAGCAATTAATGCTGTCTTTCGTTAGCACTCTGTTGGAGGGTCCTCATTAAATCGAAGTACATCTTAGGCATTACAGATTCCATATTAAACTGTTTTATATTCTGTGTGGATTGTTGAGGCCTTTGCAATGCAATGCAGCTTAACAAACAGGGTCTACTGATAATGTAACATCTTCTTGAAGACAGTGTGCACAGACAGAGCCAGAACATTTTAACGTCTGTAATTCCAACCACGTTCCTTTTTTCGCAGACTAAAAAAAAGAATGTATTTTCACACGTGCAATTTTTTTCCCCCTTAGCTGTGGATGGAGAGGGTGTATGAGTTGAGATGGAGTGTTGCTCCTTGCAGGGATAGTTTCCTTTTGCTTGTCCCCTTCCAAATGGCAGCCAGAGGTCGAGGTCATCGACAGAAAAGCCACCCAGGAGCTGGTATAGAGATTCACTGTACGGCTTGAGGACACTTCAAGGTCCCATTTAGTTGAAAGAGAATTTCCCTGCTCACTGAGACTCTCATGTCCCACGGTTGTGACGAGCATGAACAAAGACACAGAGAAGGTCAGAGAGAGATAAATAAATTACTTTGTGCCATTACTATTTGTGCAATGAAATTGCTTGGTGAAACTGAATAGCTAAAGAGATCATCTTGAACACATATTTATACCATTTACTCGCTCATCCAACTGAGAGTGGCAGAGTTTAGTTTTGCTGGAGGATCAGTTAAATTCCAACAAGTCCTTCAACCTAAATGGCAGAATAGGTCGTTTTCCGATGACTCCCAAAGAACAACATATGCAGGCGTACTGGACCTTCATCGTCATGGTAACAACAACATTGTCAAACAGTTGCAGTTTGGTTAAATTTAGGCACAAAATCTACTTGGTTAGGTTTAGGAAAAGTTCATGGCTTGGGCTAGGGTTAGGGTTAGGGTTAGGGTACGTTAGTTATGTAACTTAACTTACTTAACTTAAGTTACGTAGGCTACGTAAGTTAAAATAACGTTGATGTCCTGTGATGTTTGATCCATTCACACCGACCTCCTCCTCCTCCCTATGTGGACTTTGGCGCTCTTCATCAGTCACGGCCTAACAATAAGCTGCTTGCACTGACAACCTATACGGCAGTCTCTTTGGGGAGGACAGGCTCTTAAATTCACAGTGACACATCACTGACTCAGCTTGACCTAACAATTGTAAATTGCATCACTCTGCAGGACCTTAATCAGAACATCAGATTGCCTGAAAATGTTAATTGTGTAAATTTAAGTACGTGGAAAATCACTTCACTTTGACAGGAAGAGACATAGGCTAATAAAATATCCCAGTGAAAGAATAATTTAGAATTAACTACCATTAGACATGTTCATATTTCATTGTAACAATTACTTCACTTAAAACTTAAAGTCTTGCTTTTTTGTCTACTGTATGTCACTGCTCTTCATACCAAACTCAGTCTTACGGTCCTAATTACGCCACACATTGCAGCGGGCGTACATGCCAAGCGGTGCCTTTGTTTCATCCCCGTAATTGATTATCGTGGATATTTCTCTTTTGTGCTGTTGCAACACTAAAACAAAGTGCGAAGAACAGAATAGAATAGACCTGACACGGCCATTGTTCAGCCTATAAACTGTGTCAGAAAGTGTACAGTTCAGACTCATATTACCTTGAGCCGCAGTGTCACATTCAGTTTGAGGGCCTCTTTGAAAACGGGTAGTGACTTCCTGGAAATTAGACTTTCGCATGGAAAAATGGTTCAGCCAATTCGTTTTGGGGTAAAGAACAGTTTGATATTTTTTACGTACTGCAAGAATCTTCCTTTAGCTTTCCTTGTTGTACTACTACTGACACTAGGTGAGCTATCAGTCATCCCAAGAGCAAAACATTAACGTCGTGGGGCAGGAAAATAAAGCTTTTTCAATGAAGGATATGAGGGTGGAATAATAAAAAAAAACATCTCTGAAGAGCATATGAGCAATGCAGCTGTACTCTAATTCATTATCTTTTAAAGCCAGCAAAGGCGTCACTGTAGCTGGGTTTTGTTCCCCTTGAGGAACTATTTACCTCCGACTGCATTTCTTTGTTTCTCCTAATTCTTTGCAAGTTGGAGAATGTGCTGTCTTTGTTCTTTATGAATGCTACATCAGAGGGAGCTGTTTAATTTACAAATGTAAAAGCATTCCACACAATGAAAAAATAATAATTTAAAATGCACCAAAACAACACAATGAATCTATTAAATATAATTTAAAAGGAAAATTCATAGCTTCCTTTTTTTTTTTTGTCCTCTTCTCTTCCGACTCTTTGGTTTAAATGTTTGAAATCATTTTGTTCCAGGAATCTACTGATACGTACTCATGCTATCATCCCTATAGGTGTTATTACTGATTGTGCAGACTATTCTCTGCAAGAAAAAAAAAATTAAGTCACCGCCATCATCTTACACAGTGGGATTTAATCGAGTGGATGTTATTGTAACAGACATAACACTGTGGGGAGACTGTTCACATGAATTCAGAGCTGAGAATAGAGGGCACAGTCTCTGAATATTTAATGACCGTCACATTACCCCAGCCTAATCAAATGATCGGATTTGCACTTGTTTTTATTCACACAGTTTATGCATAATGCACTTCTCTTCTGCAAGTATGCAACCATATATTTGCATGAATCCTCAGAGCTGAGAAGATTTTGAGTGAAATAAGATGGAATTAGGTCTTTGTATATGTGTGAGAGAGATGCGACTGAAAACAAGACTAAAAAACATCTACTCCCACCTGCACCGTGTATTTTTAAGGCATTACTTTTAAACATTAAATATTCTCTCTCCTATCAAGAAAAAACGACACTGTGCTATGCTTCCAGGCTCAAGGTGAGATTATGTGGGATTTCAGCAGTTTATCATCAGTTGCCGCTGAGTAGCTCTCAAGAATATAGTGATCAAAACATGATGGATAGTTTTCACATTAGCCCTCATCTGCAGTCCCACTTGGCAGCACCCACAGAGGTGTTCGCTCACGCTCGCCTACGTGGGCGTAAATGGGATCGTACGTAACCATGCAATCTGTCATGCTTGGTCATAGCACGCTGGGGAGCAATTAACTTTAATCAGGCTACAGCTGGGTCAGTAATTCCAAAAGCAATCACAATACTCCAGACATTTTGACATTAAACGCAGACTTGGCACCAAACTTGCTTCCTCAAGAACCAATTCATGTTTGTCTTACTCGAGATACTCGTTACGAGGAGCAAAATGTCTAGTCATTCTGTTTTTGCAAATGCTCATTTCAATTTAAATCAACTTCGAAATGATAGTTTAAGGCAGAGAGAGCAAGCCTGGAAGGGATTAGTCAATTCATTGATTAGCTGATCACAATATAAAATTGACTGAGAGTGGCACTTCCAAAAAAATGTGGTGATTGTGCAAAAGACAGTGTCTATAATGGAATGGTCAAATTTGATACATTTTGCAACGCCAACGTTCAGCATCAGTGCAGGAAGATTTATGTTCTTTATGTAAAACGGAGACAATCTTTGTGGAGGTCATGGGAGGAGTTTGTGGCAGTCAGCGTCGGGTGTAGTGTGTTGAATTTTCATGCAGGACACTGGAGATCACCTACAGTCATAGATCTGCAATTACTTTTTCCTCTTTTTATTAACCGTAAGCATGACTTTCCTCACCTTAACCTAGTGTTTTTGTTGTTAACCCTTCCGCACCTTAACCATACTTTATTAGCCATAATCACAACATGTCCCTAACTGCCAGTTCTGAAAATGTTGGCATTGGACATAATCCAGGATTATTCTAATTCATCCAATATCAATGTTGTCTGGCAGGAAGGTTGGGCTTTTAATCCTTGGTATGGGTCAAGCAAACAGTCTTGTGGTCCAAAGTAATGAGTTTCAACTTCTTTCAGTGTGGAAGCAGTGAGGTGGCAGCTGAAAGTGACCTGTAACGCATTCAAAGCTCATTCTCTGTGTTTCACTGTGTTTTCTTCAGTTTCCCAACTGTATTCTGTACTGAGGGATGATAGGGCGGCTGTGGCGTGGAGGGTTAAGCTGTTGAGCTTTGGCCCTGGGGGTGGAGGTCCGAATCCCTCTCCCATATGTTAGGTAGCTGTGGTTCCGGAATTAGAGCTGTTGTTATCTGACTTTCATCCCGGGGGTTGGTGTTCCAATCCCCTGGGCAAGACACTGAATCCTAATTTGCCCCCAGTTGTGCATCTATCCTGACCTGTGTGCACTGGAGTTGGTCCCCGGTCGCCATAGAAGTCTCTGCTCCAGCTCCCCTCGGAAGAAGGATGGCTGGATGGGTCAAAAGCAGAGGATAAATTTCAACGTGTGTGTGTATGTGTGTGTTTGAGCGTTGTTCTCTGCACGTGTGTAAATGTGTATCATGATTGACCATTAAACGACCGATCGGTCCAATTATTATAACTGCTGGGGCCATCTTTTTTGTTTGCTAGGTTCATTGTTTTTCTGGAGCTTTACTGCTACCTGGCACACGTTGGCTCCTGCCACTGATAACGTATAGCGGACGTTAGACACCCCGTGCCTTCAGTTCACAGTTTGTAGTCTCCCCTTCATAGCCACATAGTAAATTATACAACTGTCTTCAAAAGCTGCCCACAACATTGATCTTTAATGGAGAAAATCTGTGCAATTGCCCTTTTAAGAAAAAATGGCAACACTCGTAGGTTCATCTTCTCAAATGTTCGGCGTTTCAACTGTTGGTTTGACTGTGTATTATTACATTTGATAGATTCAACGATTAAAAATAAGTTGGTCTAAAATGAACTCAAATATTTGACAAAGACAATAATCACTAGTTGCAGCCCTAGTGTGAAATGTAAGTCTGTATGTTTCCATGAACATCTGCAGGGCTGTTTTAGTTCACTGCTTTTCTTTGCAGATTTGAGCTGTGTGTGTGTGTGTGTGTGTGTGTGTGTGTGTGTGTGTGTGTGTGTGTGTGTGTGAAGTCCTTGTTTACATCTGTTCCAGTGCGCTGGGTTCATTGTGAGTGAGCATTTATTCGATAAAGGCTTAGAGGGATTTGAGATGAATCTTGTTTCTCTGTCGTTTTCTGCTCCCTGTTTGATTTTGGTATGAAGGCTGAAGATGGAGATTAGAAAGAGCTGTGCAGCCTTACAGGGATGTGTTGGGACTCTCTCCCAAAACTGTGTGCCTTTCATTTGACCTCCTGGCTGATTTTGTTTATGACTCAATCTGACCCTGTAACTATTCAGATTCAAAGGTGATAAGGTGCCTATATTCACTCTAAATTAACTTGTCCTGTGGTAAAAGAATAATTTCAAGGTCTGACCCTGATACCTTCTGACACGTTTTGATGGTTCTTTATTCAGCATGATCTTACTGTCCTCCCTTCACAATGAAGTCACCTTCAAATGAAAGCTTCAGATTAAGAGGTAAAGGCGAAGCTGGATGAAGAGCCAGCGATTCACCCTGTTGAATGGATATTTGATGCATGAGTTCACATCTCGACTTGCATCTCTCACTGACCGACACCTGAATGTGAATGCGTTTGCCCACACAGGTGTCTGCAAATCAAAAATAGCTGCGAGGCCGGCAGTAACCTTGCACAGAATCTCCGGGGCTTGAAAGCAGTAACTGCTCGTGAAAACGAGTCCCTTTATATCAAATAGGATGTAATTTAGCCGGATTTGTCACGTAAGGATCTGTAGGATTTACCAGCGGAAAGACAGATGCTGTACCTGTTGGTGTCAGATTGATAGTTATGACATAAATTACATGATATGCTGCTGCCGGGCTTATCTGATGGAGCTGCGAGCTGACACATTACCAAGAACACTGGCGCCCTTATTAATATTCACTCTGCGTCCTGAACCGCTACCAAACAGATGGCTTTGCTGCTCTTTTTTCATAAACCCACAAGAAATTGTTACAACTCTTGCATACAAAACACAACATAAGCTCAAATAATGGAGTGTCACTCTGCATAATGTCCACATTTCTGATGGATTTGGGCTCATAATGGATTCTTAATTAATGCTTGTGCGTTTTTTTTTGAGAGGTGCCGGTGCCTGCACAAATGATAAGGCTTTCTAACCACTCCACACTCACTTTTTTTTTTTTGGAGCCACTGGACGTGAACGTGATGCTGATGATGATGATGATGATAACAGCTCTATTTAGATTCCTGTGTGTCTGTGCAGGCACCAATCTGCCACACATCCATCTGTGGCGTTCTAATATTCTTGAACGTGGGCTGAGAGCGTCATTTGTCTTAAGTGTCAAAGGCACTTGACATTACGGGCCCAGCGGCTCGCATCTCAAAGAGAGGTTGACAGGGGATCTGCCAGGCGATTTGGAGCCATCCGAGACAGCGCTGATCCGTCAGGAGTCTCTTCCGTGTGCACTTTAAAAGTTAGCCGCTAAAATGACTTTTGGGAAACTTGAGCTAAGGGCTGAGACCAAACCTCAACTGTACGGAGGAAGCCAGTCGCCAGGCTGCAGCATGCTGGAATGAGAAGATGAGCAGATTATTCACTGAGTAGTGCAGCATTATGGGCTTTGGCCAATTTAGCAATTTATCCAAAGCCAGTTAAGTGGTGGGATGGACAAAAGCAGGAGGCAGAGAGGCACTTTAATTCATTCTGTGTAAAGCTCTATTTCTTATGTGTCGTATAGATCAAAAATCATAACACTGCACACATTTTTTGTTATTTTTCTGCGTCAGAATTGGTTTGGGGAAAGTAGAAACTGGTAGCATAGCTTTTTCTGCTCACTCCCTTCCTGGTCAAGCCAATATGGGGGAGAAACCTGCACTGCTGCTATGTCTAATGAATGTCTCAGCAATGATTTATTTCCGCCAGACACCCGTAACGTCACCGTTCTGTCAAATTCATTCACTCTGATCAAGGAGCAATTTCAGCAGATACACTAGAAAGGCTTTTTTTGATTTAGTTTTTGACATTTTTGCCAATATGTCTGACATGCAATATATGCAAATTGCACCTCTCTAATAAGCATCGTCTTTGGTTCAATTGGTTCAGGCCTTTTTTCCCCCTCACCTGACAGTGTGCACATCTAATTTTGGTCATGAAAATAGCCTTATTATTTTCTTGATAAGGGCATGCCTATTGAGATGTCACTATTCTGTTCCCGCGGAGCAATCACCCCATCCATTCAATTTGGATTCAAAATATCACTTGCACTTCTCAGGGGAGATTGTTCCCTCAGCACAGATGCACTCATACACACACACACACATTTTAGCACCTCATCATTGTCATCTCGAATAAGGCTTGAATGATGGATGGTTTTGCGATGTGTTCAAGGCCAAATTGGAACACTGAGTTCTCTCACCCATCTCCTCCAATTTGTTGCTCTCTGCTCTGCCAGGAGGAGGAGCAAAATGTGGCGTCCAGATGATGAAAATATTAACAGCACACACTGAGATAAAACAACGGGTGGTTTGAGTTAAGGGGTCAGTGCGGCTCACGTTATCTACCTGTGGAGGATGAGGATCAGAAGATATATATAACCGTGCCTTTTTGCCCCTGGGAAGTTCTAACCCGGCACAGTCCCTGCACTCCCTCCATGGGTGCATTCTCCCCGAGAGGTTGAAAAATGAACGGCATCAAAGCAGATCTGAGACGCTGTTGCCGAGCAGCTGCACTGTGAAATTGATATTAATTGAAATTGATTATTCAATCTGGCACATGGGTCATTAATTTCTAATCTCTCCCTTCAATCAATAATATATTCCTCTCTCTAAAGCCTCTTTTAAAGCTTTAAACTCTTATTTATGAATGAAAATGATTACAATGATAGCATTCCTTAATTAAAGCCGAGGCTTTCCTGCCTCATCATTATTTCACTGAATGTCATGCCTCTGCAAGAGAGAATAAAAATGTCGTTAAGCTAAAAGAGAAGTATGATTAGGAGTGGGAGGAAACTCCTTGTTTGAACTCACTCCTTTGCATCTAAATGTTTGCACTTTCATCCAAATTATGCTTTACCAGATGGATTCATTTTGATGTCAGAAACAAATTTTTCTGAATAGCATAGCATAGCATACTAGAGTTTTTCCAATCTGTCCTCATAACTACAACAGAATGGATCGTTTGCCAGTGATTCCCAAAACAACACATGACCATTGGAGTGTACCAGGGGCAGGAGTACCGGACCTTCATCGATGTGAAACGGTCAATTTGGTTAGGTTCAGGCATCAAAACGTCTTGGTTATGTTTAGGAAAAGATCATGGTTTGGGCTAAAATTGGTACGCTAGTTACGTATTTTAAGTTACGCAGTAAGTTATGTCACATGAATTTCTAAAGTAACTTAAAGTTACAATCAGGGCATAAGTTCAAGTCAACATAGAGTGGTGAAGGAATGAGTCCTAAAACCCGGGAACAAGTTAGCATTAATGCACTTCTGGTTCCCTTGTCTCAAAATCATCATTTGTTTGGTGACATAAAATACGTCCGTAAATACCTCACTCGTGAATTTTGAAGCTTTTACACGTCTTAAAATAGGCGGTTGCTAATAAACGGATGAATGAGGCTACAGAGGTCATCGGGCCCATTAAACGTCACCTGCAAAGAGGAGTTACACACAACAATGTTCAGCAAAAATGTAACCTTTAACTTAATAGTAGTTTAACAAAAACTGGCCTTTTCCATAAATTTGATAAGTTGTCATGGAGATGGAACAAATGTCATCCCATGACCCGACTTAGGTTGAGTGATACCAGGTGGTTGCTGCCACATGATAACAAGTATGGGGTTACAGGTGGGGTGGCAGGTGGTGTTATCATATTTTGCAGCGGTGAGTAGCTCCTCCATCTGATTAGTGCATTGCATTGTGGGACGATACTGTCTGTCAACGAGCACAGAAATCAAAGGTTTTAGTATCGCTCCTGACTGGACTCAATGTTTTGAATGTTTTCCTGGTGTGAACACGATGTGCAAATAAATCCTGATTAGAATGAATGTGTGTGTAGTGTGGAATTGTAACTCCACTAGTGACCAGGTTTATGTCAGGTTTCCTTCGTGCAAAGTGCTAATTTGAATTCAGGAAATGTGTTTTCTCACCGCCAACCACTTATGTGGATACAGAAAATTAACATGGGCTTCTTCAGGCAGAGTTGTTTGCCACAATACAGCCTGATTGGGTGTTGATTATGTTTGTTGGTTCAACCTTAATTATCCCCGCTGTTTGGTACGCATCTTCTCCCTCTGATTGCTGGCGCATATCACCACGAGGTTACGAGGAGCAGTATCCTGTGCATGTCAACAGCGACATTTCAAGTGCCACTAAGGCTCCTAATGATCATTTCCAAGCACTCCAGGCTGCTCGGGATTTGACTTGGACTGTGTGTGTGTGTGTGTGTGTGTGTGTGTGTGTGGAAATCGAGCGTTTTCAACAAACACACGCAAATATTGCTTTTTCACCAACTTGCCTATTCTTGAATCATCATTCTTAAGGATGTTATGGCCCGTTTGCCTCTGAAGTGATTGAATTACGCCTTTTCTATCTTTAATTTACACGAGAAGTGTCTCTGCTCATTCACAACCATGCACAGATATTTGAAATGAAAATTGGGTATATTTTAACCTGTGACAGACATATTTAAAAAGAATCTTTATCAGACATATCTATGAATCAGATAGTAGATGGATAATAGATCGATAGATAGATGGTGACGGTTGTCTTTGTGTATGATGTGGCTGTGTATGCCTAAGTCAAATCAACACTAATAGTGGCTGATATAATTACACAACATTAAAACGTGCGGTAACAGGGGAGGAAAATCCTGATACAATCACATTATCACCTCATTTCATCTTGGAATGTGTTATTGATTTCTAGGCTTTTTCAATTAAACTGGTGTCAAATGGGGACTATGGAGGCCGTGGGAGAGATAAAACAAAATGGTTTAATACCATAATGATACGATCAACATGTGGCGTTAACCTTGATCAATCACAAGCTAAACAGTATCTTGACATGAGTCATATTACAGACTGATTTCCTGGCTTTCAAAACTGAACGCAGGAAAGGTTTTCTGACTCTTGTTTGTACAACAACTAAGTACTTTAAAAGGGTAGGCTACCCTGCAGGATTCGACTCCACGAGTCAGCAAGTAAACAATACAGGCTGCAAAATGTTCCCAAAAAAGAGTCGTCTCCCGAGGGTGTTTAAGACCTGGCTGTCCCCCATCTGTCGCTCCATTATTCCGGCACCACGTTCATGTTTGGTTGGCTTCAGCCCTGTTACTGGTTTAGGTTGTATACTATGCAAGACCCTCCATTCATCGCCCATCCACTCAGCCATCTGCCAACACCACTGATTAACACATCTCATAACTTTGTACGTTACATAATAAACTTTATAAACTATAAAGTAAACTATACCTTTCACCTTAAAACCACATGGTTCCCATTTTGTTTGTCGAGGCTCACGTGTCGTGTCCGGACATATATTTTAGAGGACAATATTGTACTTTTTAAACCACTACATTCATCTGACATTTACATTCACTAGTGACGTTACAGATTCAGATTTTACATACAGTAGAAAGCATGTCATCAATTTTTTAAATATACAATATGTGCTTTGTCATGACTGCTGTTTCCCAAGGTGAGGAATAAATTTTAAATCTCAACTTTTGAAGCCGACATGGGTGAGAACTCCTTACAGACTGCGACTGAAAGCTCAAGAACAGCTACAAAATAGATGTGGTGAGTTTGTCTTGGCAACTCCTAAACATCAATTCTAACATATTAAAAACAGTTAACAGCATATAAATTTGTTAACGCCACCTCAACTAGCCATTGAAAGGCTAATTACTTGCATCAACAATAGCCCAATAATGTGATATATGTAACAATTAAACACATAGCAGTGCTTTTTCTGTTGATATATGTGTTTAATACTCACGTGCCTTTACCTGAGAAAAATCTTGAATGCAGTACTTTTATTTGTCTTACACTTGGGTATTGCTCATGGTGGGGAGGTTGAATATGGGCCTCCTAGCCGGTTAATCCGGCCCCGGAATTCCTGCTTTTGCTTAAGTAAAGGAGGGGAATACCTCTCCCACCTGTGCCCTAGTAAGAAAATTACCTCCATCAGACACTAACAGCTGTGACATCAGGGATACATACCTACCAATAGTTTGAGAAATGAGATGCCATTTAATTTTAATCAAACTCCTTTCACAGCTGATTTCCCCTTTTATCCACAGTTTGTGTTGGTATCCCGACCCATTTACATTTCCTTCATGAAATATTACATAACGAGCCCAATTTAAATCACCCCCCATTTGGACAGAATCATCATTATCTAAGGGCAAGTCTGGTGTTTGATGAGAATTAAGTAGGTTTAGTAATGCTTTATAAGCATTGCGGCACTGTGGGGCCTCCGTTATCCAGAGAAGAAATAGTGCTGATTTAACACTCCGCTCCCCTAACACACAGACAGACCAGACATTGACTTTGGAGCAGCGTATTACCAAAAATGTGACACAAATCCAAATAATTCATAAATGACCTTGTCTAGCGCCGGTGCTTCGGTCCTCTGATGAGTACATGTCACAGCAAAGGATTGTCTAATAAGTGATGCACTGGAAAGCCTGGCCAGAGGATCCCTAAAGCAATCCTTTTGTAATTGATGTTGCAGCATAAAATGGCTCTCAGTGGGCCCGGCTTATTAGGGGTTGGGTTTTTTTTGTTGCTGTCTAGCCGCTCGCCTCTAACAAACAGTCACTCACCAGGTGGAATGACAGTTTCACATCCAATTATCCCATTAAGCCAGATGACATTAGTGTTTGTCCTGTCGTGTGTCATTCATCTCATCTCTAAACGCGCGCTTGCAGACCAGAAGGGTCGGCATATTCCTATAAAAGTCTGATTATTGATTATCACTTGCATTGATTAACAGCTGTAAAAACAAACACGCGACAAGCTGCCGGAGCTTTTGTCTGTAGTATTGAAAGCAATCTACAATTCATGGGAATGAATTTACTGGAACATTTCTTCTCTCTGTGTCTCCCTTTCCCCTTCTGTCTCATCCTCCTTGTTTCATTGTCTGTATTCACTGCCATGTGGACTCCGGGGAGTCAATGCAAATGTCCTTGCATTCCATTTACTCCTCGATCCAACAGGGTTCATCAAATCTAATCAGATGTGTGCTCCGTTGATTCCGCCTCCTCGTAACAGACACAGAAAAATGCTAAGAAATATTTCTGTTTGTGTATGCAACCTTATAATTTCTCAAAGCACTTCAGTGCATTATGAGCCACTGCATGAGTATTACTGTACAGGCATTACATGCCTCACATTTGCGTACTGTGCAATATTACACATTACTGTATGATAAAGCTTGCCTAATACATTAATACAGTATCGCGTTAGATCAGCATGCAACTGCCCAGCAGCACTAATCCCAGTGGCCCTTGCATGCAGTGCTGTATATAACATTGCTGTAGTAACCTGACAATTCTAATTATGCTCTAAAATGAGCTCACAATGTGCTACTGATGCTGTGTAAGCAACATTTCTATTTGAGCAATGTGACTTATGCTGAACAGTGTTATCGCTATGGCACCGTGTGTGACGTCTGAAAGAATATTTCCATAATAAAAGTAGAAGCAGTGTCCAACTTGGTCTCTCATCCTCCATCCTCTATGGTTTGACTTACAAGAACACTTAATTCTTCTAAAACACATCCTCTGTGTGGGCTTTAGAAAATGAAATGATTAAACAGAACTGAACAGAATAAAAACTAGTTTGGAGAGGTGCACTGCATTTTTTTTTACTTGTGAAATGAGTGAAAATGATTTTTTAATGAGTAGCCTGCTCGAATAGTAATCAATGTTATTTGCCAATCAGTTTTGCTTTGGTGGTCTCTCCTGTCCCGTTCACAATGTGCATAAGCAGACTGATTGAATAGTTAATAAAGCAGATAAAATAGCTCCACCACCACCAGCTACAACATTGAAATGCGGCTTACTTGTTAATGTAGTCCAATAACACAATATATATATATATGTAATCACAAAACATTTTAGACCAGGGGCATTTCCCATTATGATGAATAACTTCTTCATATAATACTTATGTTCTTTTAGTAAACTTGTTAATGCAGGACCTTTGCTTGTCTAACAGTGTGGTATTACACACTGGCTAAACTAAAGCAGCCTACTTGCACAGTCTATAAGTAAGGTATTTCCTCTCTGCTCTATCTACCATATTTGCAACATGAACAAACAAGCTAATTAGAATATATTATAAAAACATTAAAATGTAACAAAAAAAGGTTCAAATGTATTACGATGTACAATTTTGTAGCATGTAGCAGCAATATTGTACTTTGCTGGATTGTATAGGAATACCATAATTGCTATATCTAGTAATCTTCATTAATTTTCATTAAAACTGAAAAACATATTTACACAGGTTCACCGCAACACTTTCAACCCATCTTTCACTCTCTCGTTCTTATTCTCTGCACATCCACAGTCGATGCCGCCTTACTTCCTAATGAATGGCATTCATCTGGCACCCTGAGTAATGTCATTTTACAATGCATCATAGCGGCTAATAAACTCAGGATTGATTTGTGCTTATACAAAAACACATCAGGCGGAAACCATCACATTGGTAATAAATTGATGCTGATCTGGTCATGGGGACAGAGCAGCCAAATGCCAGGGGAATTTTATTTATTTATATTTTTTTTCTTATTGCAGGCTCCTCAGCGGTGCAATCGATCTCGTTGCAGAGCCTTTTGTTCTCTGAAGTAATAAAGGAGCATATTGATTTATTGGCGGGCGACAGTTACCTTTTGCCTCCTCCCCCATCTCTTTCGTTCTACTGCCGGGTCCCCTGGGAGGAAAAGTTTGGTGCATGGTGGAAACTGAAGCCCTACACTTTGCTACAGTACAACGTCCAAACTGACACTGAGGTTCAAGCTCCCATGCGAAAATACAACGCAAGAGGTGTCGATCCATACAAGTAAGTTTCTTTTTTATTTCCTGGAACGGGTGTTAGACAGGACTGGGGGCTTTATCGTCACATTCAAATCTGTTTCATCTTCTGCCTATGTAAAATGACAAAACAAGCCCAGTACTAATCTCCACTCGGATAAATGATCTCCTCGAGTTGTGTGTGAGCATCCGTAATTGTGTAAATGTGAGCAGGAATTAATGCAGGAAACAGAGTGGCAGCTGTGAGAGCAGAAGCGACCTGACTCAGCCAGATATCACGAACGCCAACGCCAGTAGAACAAAGTGCCTCGGTACAATCCGTTTTTATTATATGAGCTGTATTTCTAAAAGGGAGAGTTCCCCCCTAAATACATTCTGAACAGCTCCTGCTTCCTGGTGTAAGATGTCATTTTATATAAGACTTTAAATGGTCATATCTGTATCGCCAAGTGAGTTAATTTTGACTCATTCAAATCAACGCTGTTAACTGAAGACGAACCAGGCATACATGCACACTCTTCATCCCTCGTATTCAAGATATTTCTTGTCCGACCGCTTTCTTTAAGGATACAACTAATTAAGTTGGTTTTAGCGCCAAAAATAAAAACCTGCTCATCGTAGCTCTCTGTTAAAACGAATAGTGGAACACAAATCATATAGCTGTAGACAAAACTATTCCACACTACTAGAATGGATTTCCTCAGGTCTTGGTGAGATGCTTTTATCAAAAAATCTGCTAAAAATACAAACCACAAGGTGGTCTGAATTAGCTTGAACATGTTTGCAGCTGATTTTAACTCAAGCATTTGCTGGTTTATTTTCACTTTTCCTTTATTCAGTGGTATGAAATGTTCTGCAATGTTGAATGAACTTGCCTTGTCCGTCTGGTTTCCAGCTTCAAAATGAAAGTTGAAAGAATGCAATTTTCCTAAAAACGGTTGATTTAAGCCGTCCAAGGTCACCACCAGCATAAATATTCTGCCTTTGGTTAAAATGCCTCTTCAGGTTCAGTCAAAGCAGGATAAAAAATAAATAAAAAATCAAAGTAAGAGAAATCATCTTCAGTTAATCACAAACAGAGAATTTAATCAAGCAGATTTACAGAGAATCAGATGGGCTTTTCTTGCTTCTGATACCTTTTGATTGACAGACTACTAAAAGGTCAGAGCTTATCTAATCAAAGCTCGCCTCTTGCCAGCCACTCACATTGCCATAAGGGAGGCTACATGGAGACACTGATGGAATAAAAAAAAAAATGGAGCTATTTACAAGCTCACTGTAATGTATTATGGCTAGCTGCCTCTGCAGGACAGGTTTTTATAACTGAGTCTGGTAATTGCACAATGAGCAGAGTGCTGTTAAACATCATAATTATGGGTACGCTACCTTGGGATCTTTTATTTTGCTGGAGGAAGAACATGCACTGTAGGGAGGGCAGAATTATTTTCCAGTCCTCCATTTTCATTCTTCTTTGAGCAATTAGGGATATGGATGGGGTTTTTCAGACTGCGCCGGTGTTTAATTAATTTTCTGGTGAAGGTGAGTAAAATGTAGTGTGCTTCTCGTCGCAGTTTCCTGTTTCGTGATGCCTTTTCCTCGCGTGCACCGAGTTATGGAAGGTGTTTTGACTACCTAAAGGCTTGCTAACCAACTGTGAAAGACTGATTTTTGGACATTTTGTGACCTCAAAGTCGAAACAGAGTCACCACAGACTCACACGCAACCACAGGTCCTGTCTGTCTCTTTTCAGAGCTGCTCTTTTCACGCCGCAGTGAAGCGCTCATTTCCTCCACGTAATTGACACGGCCGCATCCAGGAAAAGACGTGCTGACATTTGGTAATACATTCCACCACTCACACATCTCATCAAACACTACTCATCCATGTACAGCCTTCGTCCAAACATAGCTTTTGACATGAGTTGGAGTTGATCGGAGGAGCAGACAAATTGAGGTGATGACTGGAAACCTTCACAGGTACTTGACTTCCCTTTGGTCTGCGGTGTCACTAAGGCCCGTGCATGTTAACTGATTAGAGGTGGCAGTTTATACCTGATACTAATAATGCAGACATAATCTTTGACCTACAGCACAGAGGGACAACAGCGTTGGATCGAGACGCTTGTGTATCTCTTTAACATCAGTGCATCGTTATTCATCTGGAGACGTTAATATAATCAATGTAAAGAAAAAAGAAAAAAGCCTGAGCCTGCCCATGACTGAAACACAATTTACACAGCTAATGTGAAATGCGATGTTAAATTTACAGTATTCCATCGTTTGCCAAACAAAAGTTAACACTCATGTAAAGCTGTGGACCAGTGATGGCTTTAAAGCTCAGTGCCAACATTCAGCAGCAGCCGAAGTCAATCCTCCAAGCCTGTCCCAGAGTGTACAGAGGGCGCAGCTTCCAGTGTGTGGTTAAAAACCCATCTGCAACCTATGCTGTAACCTGCCACCATTTACCAACATCACAAGCCCCAATGAAAGGCAGTCTCGCATTGTGCAACTCGCTATAACTTCCACTTCGACTTCAACACATCCACAACTTTAATTTCACAGCTATCAGCTGTTCAGGCCGGAGTGAAGGCTACCCAGCGCAGCGCTTTGTTGTGTCCCATCAGGAAACACTGGTATGTCGCCATTTATTTTGAATTGAGTGATGATGTGTTTGTGCACTGGACTGTCTGTGCTCATCTGTCTTAATGCACCTCTCCCATTGGTTTACCCCTAAATTATCAGCAACTACGGAGTGGTAAACCCGTGGTTAAAATAATGTACTCCCCTTAAAGTCACAGAAATGTTATGAGCATGTAAACTGGTACTATAACTTTGCTATGACTGCTATATCTAAAACAATTGGCTAAGGGTTAGGGAGAGATTGTGGTCGTGCTTCAATATTAGAAAAATAGAAACACACACTGTGGAGAAGAAAAAGCAAACAGAGCTTTACTTTTAACATCAGAGGCCATCTTGCACTGACAGAGTGCCTCCACAGACTAATACAACCACACACAAACTGTCTTGCAGGCACAGTTTAACAATAGTTTGTTGTGCTGCTATGCACTTAGGCTGGACAAAAAGTGCAGTGTGCTGCCTGAGCTTAATTGGTATTTGGTCCCATCACCTTGTCTAAACTTGCCATGCAGCGGAAGCAGCACATCAGTAGCACAATAGCAGCAGCTGCCGTCCTCTGTCAGTGTCTACACTGGATCTGTTCAGCCCTAGTAGTGCTGTGCACTCAAGACATGTTTGACAGAGCTCACAGCCCTATACACAAGCATATCCACGCAGCTGGTGTAGTCAGCTGCATTGGTTAAAATGCAGTGTATCTGTTGCATCACAAAGAAAACGTGGCTAAAACACACCCAGTGTAGATAGAATGTCACATCCAAAATACATCGCGATATTACAAGATAGAGACTGAAAGCGGCAGGCCGAACCATTTCTTACAAACAACATACACTTCAAGTCTCCCATTCTCAAGCTTGGCAGAGGCCCTGTGAGTTTAAATATGGCCTGAAACCAGCCCTCAATAACCCTGGAACCTGGAACCAAGTCCTACTCTGGGCGACCTCTGCCCTTTACTCACTCCCATGCTGAATTTTGTATTGTGCACCGCAGTATTCGATTTGGCAAAGAACTCACGGCTTCACAGCATTAGCGAGTAAAACTGTAAGTTACAAAAACTGTGAATAATACACAACTTAATTTTTTCCATTCAAGCTGCATAGTTTCAATTTCACACTAGCTTGCCTTGCGGCGTTTAACAAGGGATGTTGTTTGTTGGACGAATAGGTTCCCTTGCAACAGCACCAAATGGTGTCCATAGGAAATGTAGTCTTATTTACTTTATAATTACTTAATTACTGTAGATTAAACAATACTAATTGATTGCTCCCACCGGGGTCTAATTTTTACAGAAACCCTCCAGAATGAAAGGCAGCTAATAATTGATGTTAATACCTTTTACCTTGTCTGTTTGACCTGCTAGTATGAATGGAGTAAAAGAGGGCTTGTGTAATAAGACATGCTGTGCCTTCCAGTAAAAGCGATAATCGTAGCATAACTGGGTCGTGGTTACAACCACTTAGATCCAAATCATTTACCCCGTTTAAAGTGTATTACAAAATGAGGCGAAAGCTAGTTAAAAGTATCGTGAAAAATATTCCAACAGCTGGAACCTGTTATAACATGATGTTTTAATATCAATTTATCTACAAAATCTTGACTGACACCACTGTAATCTGGTCTTCATGGAAAGTGCACTGTCACTGAAGCAAAAATAACATATAAAAATTACAAACAAACAGACTGGATCAGTTTTACCATAAAATGCCGATTCATTTGGCATTGGTACTTACAGTATAAATGAGCAGAGTCATATTGAAACAGGATGGTTCATCTTTTATGGAGCGGTATCTGACTTTCTACTGAAGAATTCTTTTGTTGGGTTTGAGTTTGTTCTTGTGAAACAGTTGTGCATTTTCTCGCTGATCCAGCTCATTCTTTATGATATAGAACTGAAGGTAGTTGCCACAAAACAGAAACCAAAAACAACCAGATGAGTACATTCTTCAGCTGTCCACAGCTGGTTATCTCCCGATTTACCATACAGTTTGGTAATCCATACAGACAGAGCACAACTGTAAGCATCTGCACCGCGATGGGCACAGGTCTCATGTCCAGGTGTTCTCCTCGAGGCCATAACAGTTCAGCTCTTCCTTCAAGCAGCTGTTAACTGCACAGCTTGGTGGTCTCGTAATCCATCGAATTGGGCAGGCGTGAGCCGAAGGCCTGTAAGGAGGCGTGAATGCGAACCACCTCGCTGGCAGTCAGTTTGAGCCGGTGCCGGAGAAGACAGGCGAACAGGTCTAACCTCTGTTGACCCGGAGGGGACAGCCGGTTCACCCGGTCTCGTATTTCCATAAGCTGAAGCATGGCCGTGTCTTGGGAACCTTGGGTGTACGGGTAGTCCAGCTGCAGAATCAAGTCACGGATCGCCTCTGGGTCAAAGTGCATGCTGTAGCCAAAGACCTGGATGCTGTTGATCTTCATGTAGCCCAGGTTCCGAGCAGGATCTGTCATTTCTAAAGGCTCGTAATAAATGCTGTCATTCAATCCATCTCGAGTCTTTATCCTGCTCCGAAGGTAGATATGAATGGTTTCAAAGAACGTCTTCCACTTGTTGCCCAGCGTCAGAGTCCAGTTATAGCACTCGAAGGGTAGGTCCAGCTTGGTGGCCTGCCAGTCTGGAAAATTGTTCTCATTGACAGGGATGTACCAGCTCTCTGAGTGGCTCCCTCCAAAGGGGTTGATGTAGAGCGTGAGGACAGGCTCCAGGGTGCTGTTCTTTGTAAGGCAGATCTGGAGGGATATTCCCAGCAGCATATGGACCATGTTGGATTTGTACTTGTTGCTCTTCAGCGTCAGCAGCATCCTCTTCCTCCACGATGGGTCAAACCAGCTGTTGAGTCGCATGTCATTACTGATGAAGATTGCGTGGACCTATCAGACACACAGAAATGAAAACAGTATGGACGTACCGCACAGATGAACACAGTTAGCGCATAGCATGCAGGAATCAAAATGAACTGTATCAACATTAAAGCAAGATCACAATTGGTTGTTTAATTTTAAATCTTTAGGTGTGGAATTT